>JAECUM010010719.1:0-62616 GCA_016617855.1 Megalonaias nervosa
TGACTATGAGAATGAGACACATTGTTGTCATTTTTTACAAGCCATAACCTATTTCTAATAAATGTCATAGATACCATCCACAATAATGGCATATGTACTAATTTATTTGAATAAAGAAAATACAAAAAATGATAGTTGCTCGCAATTACTTTAAATCAATATTGTGACTTTAAATACAGTTGAGCGTATATTTCTTATTTATTTGTAAATTAACCCAATGTATTTTAAATTTCTGCATTTTTATTTTATTAGAGTAAACAAAAGCCATAATTTCGATTCGATAATATTGAAAATGAAAAAGCTGAAAAGTAAGGCAAAATAACGCAAATTACAGGATCCAATCAATGGACGCGATACACTTAATTTGGAACAGGCGGAAGGAGCGACAGCATCAAAGTATAACATGATCTTTCTAATGGTAGGAACATGAAAAGGAGTTTACGTACAAGGGTTGAACAATTGGATTTATATTTGTCTAACAAAGTAAACGAAATCTTTAGTTTCACTGCATGCATCGTACCGTATATCGTTGTTTCTCTCACTAACTACGAGCCCCATGAACACTCATTACCTTGAAAAAAGAAACAAGCACAATCCCCGAAACGGCATGCTTGGCTACAAATGAACAAAGCCAAACGCTTCAGTGGAAGATTAAAGCTCACGTGTGACTGATGATGCTGGCGTAAAAGGCATAAGAAAAATGATGACGAACAAAAGTGCTTTAATGTAACACAGTACAAAGAAAAGTGTCAAAGAGGTCCAATATTAAATGTTGTTACATTCAGGAACATATCGTTTACCTTGATGAGAGGAACCGGTGGGTCATTGTCTTTCAGTATTCCTGCGGCTACTTCGTATGCCGGATCTAGTGCTTTACAGTCCTCACACCTATGGTAGAGAAAAAATAGATTTTAAAAACTGAAGCAGATTGCACATGTCCTTAGAAAGAGTTGCCCGTGCCAGCATATGCCAAAGGGACAGCAGTAGATGTGAAATGTTGTGGCTGTTTTCTCCCTGGTAAATGTTGTACCATGCCATTTAACTAGACGACCAGTGAAGTACTTAAATCGTACATGGGGACAAGTTTGCAAAGTGCTTTTTGGTTTTGATATAAGCAACATGTGGTTAAATGCATCCACAGTGTAATACTCCTGGCATTGAATCGACAACCTTGACACGATTTAAACGGCGCAAGTTCGTCACCTTGTATTGAGTGGAAGAAGGAGAAAGGGTGCTAGAAAAAGTTCTGCCCGTTTTCATTGTGCTTAAATAAAAGGGAAGGATAATTCTAAGTCCCTTTCCGAACATAATATTATACCATTATTTTATATATTTATTTCTGCATAATAATTTTGGCAGATCATTGCTACTAGAATAAAATAGCGAACATTTATGAAAGCATAAAGTTTGCTTATCTGGCAGGGCAAATAATTTAGCTCTCCATTTTAGGTCGGGAAACAAAAGAAGCTGTATCATAATTGCAGTCGATCCGATGAATCTGCCGAAAATATACGCCCAACGCATCATTGCTTGAAAAAAACGCAACCTTTTACTTTGAAATTCTTATAAAATTACATTTTGAAACTTTTATATGATGGGCCTTGCCTGAAAGTATGTTTAGCATAAAGTGGATCATTACAAAAAAAATACAAATTGACAATATTGCAGCTTACCATGGATGAAAATGACAGAAAGTAAAGCAATCAGTTCCGATTAGGACCAAATTCGACAGAGAACAGTCCTATCGTTTAAATTTTGAATTTTACAGTCATTCTCTTTCGATAGTAATAAATGCCAGCTTAATAGTTATCAACCGTTTTGTCGCATCATACTGTGAGTTTCTGAGTGTTAGTGCCACCTATTCAGCTTTTAACACAGTGCCATTTTTAAGCACGTGTTGTGAAGATTACTCGTTATTTTTAATTTAGTTCTGTGTTTTGAGGCCCGATAACAGTATAGATCTGCAAAAAATGAATACTGCAGTAGATTTCAACGTTTTGATTTTGTCAAATAATACTTACATTAAGAAGCAAATCAAAATGAGGTGAAACATTTTTTTACCATCGAGAACGATTGGTCATACACAAACGAAATGTTTTCATCACATTTTCAAAATCCCTTTTGGAATGCCTGCATATCACATTTCTACGTTAATATATTTTAAATGTTTCACTCTAGAGATGTATATAATCATCTCCTTGATAATAATAAAACCATTGATTTTGGGAACTGAATCTTAATGTGTATGTGTGTGCGCGCGCCCCCGTGTGTGTGTGTGTGTGTGTGTGTTTGAGAGAGAGAGAGAGAGAGAGAGAGAGAGAGAGAGAGAGAGAGAGAGAGAGAGAGAGAGAGAGAGAACAAATGGATATCTCCAAATTCACGATCTGTGTTCATGCATGAGAACATATGATTTAAGCTTCATTTTGTGTTACATCTTTGTGGACAGAAATGACGTTGGGAAGTTGTGAAACAATTACATAAATATTCATGATATATTTGTGTCTGTGTATGTTTTTTAGTTTGGGTTACCATTTGGTCAAATATCGCCAAAATATAAATATGATGCTTTTAGTTAACAAGAATCTATTTTCGACGGATTATCAGCCGAGGTATGAAAAAGGCTTCATGGGCAAAATAAATATATATCGACTATTGTACCCAGGTTGATGCTTCTTAAATGAAACCTAAAACTTAATGAAAAGTAAACATAATTTAAATAATATTGGCAAGATGTATTTATCCTAAATCGTTAGCAAAATACCATTAATTTGCACTTAAATGTTTTTCATTGTTAGTTTTAGAAATAGATTCTTTCCTGAGAAAATGTTTTTATATTTTGAAAAATCAGGGAATAACAGGTAAAGATAATATTCCCTTTCTGAAACTTTTCAGTATAATGACAAATAACAGCACTATGTAAAATTTATTTATTTACTCAGCTTGTCAGGCTATTTTATGTTCACCTTTTCATTCTGGTAGGAGACTGCATTGTACCAACTTTTGACGTGTGTTAATCCTAAATGACATGCGTATTTGTAATCAGTATAGACATTTGCCATTTAGCATTACAATAACCATACGACTAATGAAGACATAAATCAGTATTATCTTTCAAAGGCTCAAAACGTTACATTACGTTTCAGCCTCCGCTTTATAAAGAAAATATCTGAAAACGGAATAATATCCTGTCTTCAAATTGATATGTATCTTATGCATGCGTGTTTTCTGTTTCTTTTGCTTAAACAGCCAAGTTCGATATCTATATATGTGCTCTTCATATTAGTCGTGTATTGAAATGGCTGAAAAATAGTGATATGTAGTATTGAATCTTAAATAACTCCCACAGATACATACTATTCATGAAAGCCAAATATTTCAAAACATATTGGTCATATTTATACTGCTCGTGTTTCCAAGTTTGTGACAGCTTCTATAGACGTAAATGCTACCTAGCGTATAAGTGCGTCGTCGGCCTCTGATTGGTCCAAACATTCGCCCCTACTAAGTTGTAAAGTCTCGTGTAAGTAATACGTAAGCTTGGTCTATGGATAGACAATACAATAAAAAAAGCTTAAGTCTGACCAGCTATAAATCGACGGGTCACACTAAAAATACGCCTTGTTGACACACAATCCTTTCGACATTATCCTGTTTAGAAAAAAGTTCAAAATTCTTTAACCGAGAGAGAGAGAGAGAGAGAGAGAGAGAGAGAGAGAGAGAGAGAGAGAGAGAGAGAGAGAGAGAGAGAGAGAGAGAGAGAGAACGACAAATGGAGAGACGACAAATGGACATATCTTAATTCACAATCGAACTGTGTTCCCGGATGCGTAGATTTAAGCTTCTTATGGGAAGTCGCGTGTAACATCGTTGTAGGCAGTAATGTCGTGTGAATATTCCGACAATAATTCATGAATACTCATGGTACATTTGTGCCAGTGTATAAGTTTATTTTCTTTGGGTTACCGTCCGGTCAAATATCGACACAGTATCAATATCTTAAAAAAAATATAATGTTTTCTCGAAGGATAATCAGCGGCAATGATAAGAATAAAACTACTTTGGCAAAGCAAACTTATATCGAGGACTGTTCCCATGTTAATGTTTCTTATATGAAATAAAACTGAATTAAAGGCAAAAATAGGTTAATGTGAAAATAAAGATTTTCATAAATATTTAGCAAATACCATTAATTTACAGATTGCCTTTATCTTATTTTAAATTGCACTTAAATCTTTGACATTGTTAGTTTCAAAAGTAAGTTTATTCTTCAGCAAATGTTGCTTTTAGTTTTGATTAAACAAGGAATGCTATGTAAAGAATATATTCCCTTACTGAAATATTTCAGTCCAAATAACATCACCATGTAAAATTGATCGATTACGTCAGCTGATCAAAGTATTTTAAGTTCACCTTTTCATGCAGCTGTTTGATCGTACTGTGCCAACTTTTGACTGAAGTACAAATACTAAATGAAATGCCAATTTGTAATCAATATACCTTTTTGTCATTTAACTTTTGACTTGTATAATTGCTAAGTTAAATGCCAATGTATTATCAATATAGCCTTTTGACATTTAACGCTAAAATATCTTACGACTAGTAGGAGACAGAAACCAATATTATCTTTAAAGGTTAAAAACTTAAAATTAAATCTCATTTTTCCCTTTAAAAGGAGAATATATTGAAAACGGACGAATTTCCCGTCTTCGATTTGATTATGCCGGTTATGGACTTAACAATTATGTTTTTGTGTGACAAAAGATACCCAAGCTATCTTTACAATAGATGTGTGAACTTATTACGGTACGAAGAATTCAAGTAGAGCCAAGTCATGTGTCTGAGCTTTGGATACAAACTCAATTTTGGAATGCTGTAATTCATCACCGGCAAATACTAGCGATATAAAATTTGTTGAATAAAGTATACTTTTCATGTTTGTATGCGAGTGCTTCCAGGTTTGTGAGAGATTCTTTTCACTTAAATGCTACCTAACGAGGATCATATCATTGCGTTGGCAGCTTCTGATTGGTCCACACATTCCTCCCTCCTGAGTTGTAAAGTGTCGTATAAGCTGGGCCTAAGACTTGACAACAAACTAAAAAGCTTAAATCTAACCTACGATAACACGAAGGGTCACGCTAAAAATACGCGTTTTGATTCACAAGCCTTTCGACACTCTTTTGCTTAAGAAAAACGCAAATTTCTTTAATCTTGGAAGAAGACGAAGAAGCAGAAGAAGAAAGAAGAAGAAGAAGAAGAAGAAGAGAGAGAGAGAGAGAGAGAGAGAGAGAGAGAGAGAGAGAGAGAGAACAAATGGAATATCCTAATTCGCAAGGAACATGTGTTCACGGATGCTAAGATTTAAGTTGCATTTGGGCGTACTCGTGTTCCGTGATTATGGGTAGTAATGACGTGTGAAAAATGCGAAACTAATTCATAAATATTCATGATACATTTGTGTCTGTGTACATGTTTCGTTAGCTTGGGTTACCGTCCGGTCAAATATCGCCACAGTATCAATATGGCGTCTTTCATGAATGATAATCTATTTTCGACAGATTTTCAGTCGGGGAATAATAAGAAAAACTACGTTGGCTAAGAAACCACATAATTAAAGGCAAAAATATATTAAATAACTTTGGAAATATGGATTTTTCATCAATGATTGGCAAACACCATTAGTTTACAGACTACCTTTAACTTCTTCTAAATTGCACTTAGATGTTTGACATTGTTAGATTCAAAACTACAATAACCCAACGACTAGTAGGATCCAGAAATCAGTATTATGTTCAAAAGGCTCAACACGTATAATTACCTTTTAATTTTCCATTTAAAAGGCAAATGTATTAAAATGGGAAGAATTTCCCGTCTTCAAATTAATATGTAGCTTATGGATGCGAGTTTTCTTTTCATTTTGTTTAAACAATCATGTTCAATATCTATATATGTGAGCTGATGCTAGTCGTGTATTACAATGGCGGAAAAATAGTAATATGAAGTATTGAGTCTTAGAAAACTCCCACAGGTACATATTGCTCATGGAAGCCAAATATTTCAAAACATTTTGGGCATACTTTTTATTTAAGTGATTGAAACGCGTTTCCTAATAGCTATACAATTCAGGAATAGTTTTGAGCAACCAGTATGGTCTCCAGTGCGTGTATATACATTATAGCGGCCGTATTCTACATGTATTTGCATAAGGATAATGGCATAAATATTTGACGTAACAGTAAAGTTTTGTTGTGACAAAAGAAATCCAAGCTATCTTTACAAGAAATATGAGAACTTACCAAGGTGCGAAGAATTCAACCAGAGCCAAGCCATGTGTCGGAGTCTTGGATGCAAAGTCACTGATGGAATAATATAAAACATCACTAGCAAATACTAGCGAAATAAAACTTGTTAAACAAAGTATAAACTTCATGTTTGTCCGTGCGTGTTCCAAGTTTGTGACAGCTTCTCTAGTCTTATATTCTACCTAAGGATGACGATATCAATGTGTTGTCGGTTTCTGATTGATCCAATAATTCCTCCTTACTGAGCTGTAAATGTCGTAAAAGTTCTATATAATCTGGGCCTAAGGCTAGACAACCAAATAAAACTTATTAAGTCTCACCTGCCACGACCGGGTCACGCAGAAAATACGTTTTTCGACTCACACGCCTTACCACAGTCTCTTGCTTAGAAAAACGAATAAACAAAACATTTCTTTAATCTTAGCTGAAGAAGGAGAGAGAGAGAGAGAGAGAGAGAGAGAGAGAGAGAGAGAGAGAGAGAGAGAGAGAACGAGAGAGAACAAATGGACCTATCCTACTTCGCAATGGAACTGTATTTCCGGATGCAAAGATTTAAGCTTCTTTTGGGTGGTTGCGTGTTACATCCTAATGGGCAGTAAAATAATCAAATAAAATAGAGACAAACAGTCATACATATAATTATATTGTTATACAGGATATACAATTTATCAATTAAAATAAATTTATTTTATACAATTTTATATAGTGCATTGGTATTAAGGCCATTAGGATACAAAGTATCTAATTTATGAATTCAATTAGTTTCTTTCATTAGTCTATTCACGTCTCCATGCACAATATATAATGTCATGAAAGTAGAATCGAGTAGGGAGTGATTATTGGTATTAAAATGTGTTGAAATATTAGAGGAAAACTGAGGATCTCTATAATTTTTTTTTTTTTTTTGTATGAAAGCGATGATTATTCATTCTCTTAGAAACTTGTTGAAGTGTTTGTCCATCATATTGCATATTACATTTTTTACAGGTTATCAAATAAATCACATCAGTTGATATGCAGTTTGTTTAATAACGTAGAGAAAATTCCTCTTTTGTATTAGCGCTACCTTTAAGAAGTACTTTCTCTGTTTGCACATTGAGAGCACCGGTATCTATTACATTTAGATGACGAGAATTGTCTTTTGTATGTTCTGTCTGTTTAGTTGTAATTAGAAAATCTTGCAAATTCTTGGGTCTTCTATAATCAAGAATTAGTTTATTGTTGTAAAGTGATTTTACGCTGCATATATTTGATACATTTAGGAGACTCCACTATTTATTAATTATAAGACCTATATGAGGTAATGAAGGATTATATTGTATTGTGGATGGAATGATATTTTTCTGTTGTACAATTTGCTATGTTTAAAGCATCATGTTGAGTAAGATTACGGGCTTTGTTCAATTTTGATTTGTTATTTTATAATATAAAGACGTCATCCGTTTCTTTCAAAACATTTTGTGCCTGAAGAAGCATGCATTAAATCCGAAACTAGTTGCACAGAATTATCGGCGTTTGTGTTGTTTGTATCCCAATCCTAATGGGCAGTAATGACGTGTGAAATGTCCGAAAATAATTCATGAATATTTATGATATATTTGTTCCCGTGTATATTTGTCTTGTCGTGGGTTACTGTCCGGTCAAATATCGCCACAGTATCAACATGGTGTCTTCAAATAGTGACCATCTTTTCTAGACTGATTATCAGTGGTAATAACAAGAAAATAAAAACTACCTTGGCACAGCAAACATATATTGACGACTGTACCCATATTAATGCTTCTTATATGAAAACTAAGTCTTAATTAAAGACATACATAGTTTAAATAATGTTGGAAATATGGAATTATCATAAATGTTTAGCAATACCATTAATTTACAGACTACCTTAACTTTCAATTAAATTCCACTCAGATGTTAGACTTTGTTAGTTTAAGAAGAAAATTTATTCTTGAGAAAATGTTGCCTTTAAATTTGAATAAACATTGAATACTATGTAAAGAATATATTCGCTTACTGAATTATTTCAGTCCAACCACAAATAACAGCACCATGTAAAATTGAAAGATTTCACCAGCTGATCAAAATATTTTATTCTCACCTTTTCTTGCAGCTGGGAGCCTGTATCGTACCAACTTTCGACTTGTGGAAATAATAATTTAAATGCCTATTTGTAATCAGTATAGCCTTTTGTCATTTAACATTACAATAACCTTACAAATAGTAATAGACAGAAATTAGCCTTATTTTTCCAAAGCTCAAAACTTATAATTACCTTTCATTTTCCCTTTAAAAGGACAATATATTAAAAGGGAAGAAATTTCCGTCTGCAAATTGATATGTAGCTTATGGGTGGGAGTTGTCTTCTGTTTTTGCTTAAACAATCATGTTCAATATCTACATATGTGCTCTTCATGCTAGTTGTGTATTGAAATGGCGGAAAAATAGTAATATGAAGTATTGAGTTTTAGATAACCCCCACAGCTACACACTGCTCATGGAAGCCAGGTATTTCAAAACACATTGGGCACACACAAACATCTGGAATAGATTTGAACATGGAATATAGTCATCAATATGTGTACATAAATCATAACGAGCGCATGCTACAGTGATTCATAAAGATAAAATGGGTAACGACCGTATGCTACAGTGATTCATAAATATAAAATGGCATCTTTACAATAGGTAGGTGAGCAGTGTTGAATTGTTTGTGAGTGAGAAAGAGTATTTTTAGATTGACCCGTCGTGTTACGGCAGGTCAGACGTAAGCTCTTTCAGTTTTTCCTCAGCCATAGGACCAGCTGACGTAGTACTTATACGAGACTTTAGCAACCAAGTATGAAGGAATTTTGGACCAATCAGAAGCCGACAACACATTGATTCCGTCCTCGTTAGGTTGTTAAGTCTAGAGAAGCTGTCACAAACAAGGAAACACGCGCATACAAGCATGAAGCTTTTACTTTGTTTAACAAGTTATATTTCGCTAGTAATTGCTAGTGACGTTTACAGCATTCCAACAGTGAGCCTGATTCCAAACCTCCGACACATGACTTGGCTCTAGTTGAATTCTTCGCCTCTTGGTAAGCTCAACAACTTCTAATAAAGATATCTTGGGTTTCTTTTGTCACACCAAAACTTTATTGCTAAGTCAAACACTTATGCCATTTATTATTATGCAATCACTTGTAGAATACTGTCGTTATGATTTATGTACACATATTGGTGACTATATTGCTTGTATGTAACTGCAAGGAAACTCGTTTAAGCTATTTAAACAAATAAGTATGCCCATTATGTTTTGAGCAGTTTGAACCTGTGGGAGTTATCTAGGACTGAATACTTCATATTGCTATTGCGAAAATAAAATACTTTGACCAGCTTATGAAATCAGTCAATTTTACAAGCTGCTATTATTTGTGATTACACTAAAAAGTTTCAGAAAGGAATATGTTCTTTACCTATTATTTACGGTTTCGTTTTCTAACGATAAAAGCAAAACTTTCTTAGGAATACATTTATTGTTTAACTGACAATGTCAAACATCTAAGTTCAATTTAAAAGAAGTTAAAGGTAGTCTGTAAATTAGTGGTATTTGCTAAACATTTATGATAGATCCATATTTCCAAAGTTATTTAAACTATTGTTACCTTTAATTAAGTTTTAGTTTTCATATAAGAAGCTCCAACATGGGTACAAACGTCGATATATATTTTCTTAATCGTCGATATATGGTTCCTTTGCCAATGTAGTTATTCTTATTATTCCTCGGCTGATAATCCATCGAAGACAGATTATCATTAATTAAAGACACCATATAAGATACCATGGCGATATTTGACCAGACGGTAACCAAAGCTAAAGAAACATACACAAGCATAAATGTATTATGAATATTCATGAATTATTTTCGGAACTTTGACACCTCGTTACTGTCCACAAGGACGTAATACGAGAATACCCAAATGAAGCTGACATCTTTGCATCCGGGAACACAGTTCCATTTCGGATTAAGATATGTCTATTTGTTCTCTCTCTCTCTCTCTCTCTCTCTCTCTCTCTCTCTCTCTCTCTCTCTCTCTCTCTCTCTCTCTCTTCGAATATTAAAGACAAGTGTGCATTTTCTTCTAAACAAGAGAGTGTCGAAATCCTTGTTAGTCATAAAGGCATATTTTTAGCGTGACCCATCGTGTTATGGTAGGTCATACATAACGCCTTTTTAGTTTCTTGCCTAGCTTTATGTTAGAGGTTAGAAACAAGGCGGTGGTTCTATAGACCGTTAGTGTTAAGTGTCAGTTCCTTCAATAAAATCTTTACAATGGCAGTTTTAAAATGATGGGAATTCCCCGGATGAGAAAGAATTATTGATACTATCAGTTAGTTATGGCAATATTGAATTCAAGCATTCCAACAGTGATATCGGAACAAGATCGTGTCACATGACTTCGGGGCGTTCTTCATCACAATTTTAGGTACCAAAGCCAGAGAGACAGGTTCAATTGCTGTTAAAGGTCGATATTGGGTATTGTCTGGTACTCAAGAATGCCTATATCGTTGACTGTGTAGCATCATTTTTTTGGATAAATATTATCAACCAATTGTCATCCAGCACGATATAACAAATGTAATAAGGAATTTTTTTAATTGTTTATTTTATGCTAGTCCTTGAATTAGTGGATTTTCTAAGAAACACGTGACAACAGAATTGATGTTAATTGAGATGTTTCAGGAATTTTAAAATATTTGAATGCGGAATTTTAAAATAGATCCAGTTCGCTGCTACTCATTTCCAAGATGTTCAGGTGTTGAATATGAAAGTATATTACACATTGCTATGTACTTAATGATTGAATTGGGTATTAGAGGTGGAATCGCAATGATACACAGCGCATAGGTCAACTGGAACAATTACCTATTCAACTAAGACAAGTAATTTCCTGATTCATATATCGTTCGCTTAGTAAATGAAGATTTGTATGACGGTACTATGCCACAGTATGTACCTGTTAATCATTTTATTTTATTTTTTATTAACTATCGTTGCAGACTCGCTAATACGGAAGAATGAAATGAATTATATTATTACACGAAGAGCAGATTATAGTGTTTATAGAAACGATAATATAGAGTAACAACTTTTCAACAATGATTTAAGAGACAAGCAAACAAAAATTCCTCGTAACTGTAGTTCTGATCTAGTTCATTTTGTTTTCAATTTCTTTGACTTCAGCTAATACATTTGTTCACTGCATATTGGAAAATTTTTCAACTTGCGTTTGTTTGCTTGTTTCTGTTTCTTGTTATTGTTTTATAATTTGCCCATTGGGTTCCTTTTCTCGTTAAAGTCCTCCCCTTGTTTTTATAATCTTATGTCTGCCTATTCATATTTAGTCCAAGTTATTGTATATCTAAATAGCGATATAATCTTAGATTCCTTCAATAACCTATAATATATTTTCGGATAGCAGCCGATTAACATGCATTTGTAAGATATATTTCATTTACTAGTCAGTTAGATGTTTTTAATACTACAGAACTCGATAAATCTTCATTATTTGAGAATCTTTACTTAACGTATATATGCTATCAAAACCATTTTACACGACGCATATTTCAAATTGTAAAACATTCATGCTTTTCAAAATATTTTGCAAATTGTATCTACAATACATCTACTTAATTCAATGATGTTTATGTCGGTCTTATTACCAAGGCAATTATCGTACTTTGAATGATGTTACATAGTTCAGATTGACAAACCTAAACCATAGTGTTACATTGTCATAATAAATAGGATACTGATTCTATCCTATTGACGTGATTGTGTTATATCTCGTTAGTATGTTATACCCTTGCACTATTTTCATCAATCTAGGATACTTCTTTCGGTGAGTTTCATAATACAAGAGTTATCAATATTTAATTTATATTGTGTGCTTCACCTTTGTCCGTGATTGAGTGTAGAGTTCAGACCTACCTGATATTTTTTATTTTTTTTAAAACGATGTTTACTTTGATTTGAGTGCAAAGCCTAACTTTAGTGATAAATTTCGAATATTCTATAAACCTGGCCTTGTTTACCAGTTAGTGAACTTTTCCGGAAAATGATATTGTGTTATAGGTCAAAAATCATTAGCATATATAGGATGTGGTATACAGTTATTCAATTCTGTTTTAAGTTCTGTCTGGAACCATTTACTGTTGTGTTCAGGTAATTTGAGAGGAATGTTTCATTTAACTTATTCACTGGAATTACAAAGTGCTCATTAACATTTGGACGACAATATTACTTTGGGAGTATTGTGAAATTGTTCAGACACTCCGGATTATATTAGTGTGATACATTAATACTATTGGTACATTAACACAGTTAAAACTATTAATACATCAGAACATACTATATTTCAATTCATTTAGACATTCTAACATTCTAAACGTTTGGACTTCTGGAATAACATTACGGATTGTTTGGGTTTGAATTATACTTACTATAAGTTCCTCTTTCATTTTCTCTTTGTAGCTTAGAGAAATAAATTATTTGTTAATTTTACTATAACTTTTTTCTTGTTTTTTTCTGCTACTTAGTTTAAGATCATATAGTCGTGAGATAACATTTATCACATACGCAATTTTCAGAGAAAACTTGACAGTTTTTAAGGTTACTGGAATGGATTCTTCTTTATTTTCATCGGGTAGGTTTAGATGAGGGGTGCTACTTATGGCTTTTTAGTAAAATGCTCTATCAAAATGAAATCATATGTAAATGGACTGGTCAAGCAACGTTTGTCAAAGATATCGGAAACATCCTTTAGCAGAAAAAAATGTTACATTTAGAATATCTAGTTTGGATATATTTTAGATCAGAGGTATTTGGACGTAATTTCTAGTCTTTTCATTAATTCTGGAATGAAACAATTTATCATGAAAGTTTGATTTTCAGATCAAGATGATCTCACAATTAGAAGTGGTACCACCTTTAAATACATTTAGGGTATTGTGTAAACAAGCGTGCAGGCTTTTCCTGAGGCCAAAGTTTCGACAATGATAAACTATTTACACGTCATTTATCATTTAGACACTAATGATGTAGAGTTCAAATCCACAGACAAAATATTATATAATTCAGTCGATTTTATTGAAAGTGCTCAAAGAACAGGGTTACGTGAATTCACATATCCATTTCTTCAAAGCTACATGGGTCAGTGAAGTTTAATATTCATGGCAAGAAAGTTACTTCTATACGTCAAAGAATAAAGTGTGAAATATGGTAGGATTTTAAAGTAAATTGCATTAATTTCTGCAAGACTTTCCTACACAAAGGAAACCAAAGCCACATCTTTGCTGTCAGGAACAATAGTCTTCGTCCAAATTCTCCAGGAACCCACAGATGGCGTTTATATTCATTCGGACTAAACACATTTTAAAATTTGTTTTCACACTGCCGAAGTATCATAATTACACAACACTACCATACCTTATTGTTAACGTAATGGAAATATCAAGTGAGTCAATGTTTACATGTATTGTCATTGTATAAAAGTTCTCTGAAATATATATCATGCTGATTATACTGTTCTCCAAATAGAAATTCTCCACGATAACAGTTTAGTTATTACTCAGCCTATGACTCATATTCGAGGTCAAAGAGATCTTGATGATATAAGCTCATTCACCAAGCTTTTTGTTTTCAATGAGATTACCGTACGCACAGCTAATTAGAAGAATACTGTAAGAAAAGCTAATTAGATGTAGGGTAACATAGATATGTGCTGATCTCACTTTAATAATAATAATAATGAGGACTTTGTATAGCGCCTAATCTTTAGAAGCTCTAAGCGCTTTACAACATTTGACAACACTTAAAAAACATATATAATGATATGATTACAAAATTAAAAACAAACACCACGAAAGTAGAAACAGAAAATATGCTGTAAATATTTAAGGCAAGGATACATTATTAGGTCTTTAAGTCTGTTCTTGCAGTTGAAATAGGTGAGTTTTAAGAGCGCTCTTGAATGAGATCACTGTGTCTTTGTGTCTAAGTGCAGTGGGCAATTCGTTCCACGTTGCTGGGCCCTGGTATGCAAAAGAGCGTTGTCCATATGATTTCATCTTCATAGTGGGAATAATGAGAATACGAGTGTAAGAAGAGGAGCGTAAGCATCTTGCAGGTGTGTACACATGGGTGAGGTCAGATAGGTATGTTGGACTATGGACTTTCACTATGATAATGATAATATATGTTTAAACTCGAGGGGGTATATTCTAAGTTGTAAGAAATTCATTCAGTTAGATACTGTATTTATTAATGAGTTAATCTCACTCATCCCCATTTTCATAAGGTAAGACAATTAAACAGGTCTAATCAACATCCGGTCGTATTGTTGGCTAGCTCAGCTAATCAAATGCAAGTTCACATCATTAATATGCACGAATGTCTCATGATAGTGCACAAGCAATATCTTAATGACATAGGACTGTTCACCAAATTTTATCTAAATTTTATCAAAATATACTTTTAGAGTTGTTAAGTATTTCCGTACCAAATGTAAGATTTCCTCATAATTATACGTAGTTCCTACTCATAGGTGATATTAGTCTGTTTACCAAATTTGATTAACGTCAATTCAGAGATAAAGTATATCCATTAGTGATTAGTCCAGCTAGTTATACACATTATCACCTTATTAAGATGGCATGTAGATATTGGCCGTAATACACATTTTGTACAAGTCTATGTAAAATGTTTGAAAAAATATGATCAGAACAATATTGTTCAAGTGTTGACAGGCTCAAACAATCACATTCGAATTCACTTGCATAATAGGCATAGCTCTGGCTCATAATCATTTTAATATTAGATACTAATGTTTAAAGCCTACTGACCGTTTCAACCATAATGGGATCAGGAATATAGTTCCTAGAGCGTAAAGAAGCCCAGCGAATCATATGGAAGAATATTACATTAATATGCACACGAGTGCTATGAATTATCAAACTCACGCGAGAGATTGGTTATACAAGCCTATGTTTGAAATTTGATCAAAATCATACTTTGTGTTAAAATCAGTGTTAAGAATATCACTTCAGCTTTTTGTTTGAATCTTGCTCAGTTTCAAAATTTTCCAAGATCTTGATGACATAATCTCAGGTTCTAATTATAATTAATATATGATCAGAATATGGCTTCATCAGTGTTAACGTGTTTGGCCATTAAGATGCAAGATCGCATCATTAGCACACATAGATCTCACTCATTATCGAAGTGCTTTTCGCCCTTGATGATGTAAGCATATATTCCAAGTTGCACTAAATTAGGATCACTAATGTTTTGCAGATGAGTAACAAACTCAGTCAGTCATATGCAAGATTATCTCATTACTATGGCAGACATTGATTATGGAACTTGCCCGAAGTCTTAATGATGGAAGTATATATTCAACATATTAATATGGCACTGCCATGTCTGTTGAATATGGACACTTATAATTTTACATGGTGATGCTGTCAAAAGTGAAATACCTTTTTATCTTGTTGCCGCTTGTACATGTGTGAAAGTCATGTAGATTCCACAAGGATGCAATCGCCGACACCAATTATGACATCATCATGCACAAGTCACGAACATTTGTAACATTTCTGGCACTTATAATTTTGAAAAGACAGACTTTGTTTGACGATATCTTGAACTTTCATGGCTATAACATTATGTTCTAGTGAGAAATACGAGACAAATAATGCATTACCTGTGTAGGTATATGATAAGGAAATCTTAAATCTTTATTGCATATATTGAAACCATTAACTGGGATTTCCGTATCCCAGCTAGTTAGTATAATGATTTATTAGTCCCGTTATTTACGGGCAAGATAAAAATCATCCTTCGTACCGTGTGTTGAATAGATTTAAAAAATAACTAATTATGTTCACTATATGTTAATTTTAGTAATGGTCAGTTTGCTTGTATTCTGAGTACAGTTTCACCAAACAGGTTTAATGAGTAAAACGTTTGAGCAGATTTGATCACGCTCTTTTAAAACTTTCCATACAATCTGCAACAAAGAATGCCTTCCATTACCTTATATATGCCATAGCTCTTGAGATTTTAGATTTCATTCAACTTTCACAAATACTGCATTTCGTTTACATGCAAAACACACTTGTATAACTAACGTGCTGTCAACACGAATACATTTCACATAATGAAGATGTCTCATTTACTTTTCAAATCTTGTATGTTTGCAAACTTTTTAGTAGTTATGGTGTACTTAATATCTTCATATCTTTTCAGCTAGTTCCTTGTATTTAGGCTCAAAGGTCTTGCCAACTTCACACTATGGTGTATAAAACTCAATCAAAACATCCATTCCTTCCTTATTCACTATTTTTCGAAGTTTTTGGCAACTGCCATCTGGAAACAAAACAATACGAATATTGTGCCATAAACAAAAGCTTATATTTTTATTGTCCAGTCTTTGTCTTCATATACCCTTGGTAACCAGTTTATACACTGTCTTGTGAAATAATCATATACGCTGGCATAAAAGAGAGCATTTGAGAAATGCTTCTTGAAGAAACACTTGCACAATTCATATTAAACAACTTTCATAGCCAAACTATATTGAAAAAGAAAAATGTCAACCTGACATTATAATCGCTTCCATGATAAGACAAACAAGTACAGTCCACCTCCTGTAATAATCATACATCTGATAAAACAAAAATGTAGTACAGTCTACCTCCGATACTTGCATATGAAGTGGTTTCTGTGATAATGTCCCGCTTTTGTTTACATCCAGGACCAAAACGTAGTCTGAGTAATTGCATGGAAAGTGATGTAATACAATTGGCTACTACGATGCTTGAGATGCGTCTAAGGCTTGTGGGTTGTGTCGGCACTGAAGTTTCTTCACCGAGTTACCAACTTGAAGCATAACCTCAGAGTCTAGCAAACTTTAAACATACATTCAACGATATAGTTTTCCTCAAGAGCTTCAGTTAGAACGGACATATGTATAAAAATATCCCCTTAAAATAAGCTTGACACTGTGCTGTTCAAATTTACATAACTTTAATTCTTTTAAAAGTTATTAATCTTCAAGGTGAGTTGCAATTTTGTGCTGAGACAACTGTTACCATGCTTATGAACTAATTTTCGTTCTCAGCTTGAACTCAAGTGTTATCCAACATAAAGACCAACTAGTATGAGTTTGAAAATGCTCTGTTTGATTAAATTTGATGTACAATTAATGTAAACATATTTGTAGTGAAGTTCAAAATACCTACATTTATCATCATGCATATGATGCAGCCACTGTCATATCTTAAACCCCGCACTAATAACAAATCTGAATCACATTGAAAAGCAAATCTTTGCTTTATCTGAAGTAGATCCATCAATCTCATTAAGGGACAGCGTTGTCGCATACAACAAATAAACTACTGACCACCTATCTAAAACTTTAAACAATTGCTCCACATGACCTTGACTTTCAAGCTCTTTGACTTTAATTACCCTAGGAATATACCTTAACTGATGAAGATTCCCTATTAAAAGTAAAGTATGAAAATTTTTCACCTATGAAAACAGGCAATCGTGCCCTTTTAAAAACAAGCTAAAAAATGTTATACTGGAAGGAATATTATGCGCTATGTCTTGCACTGAAGTAAGATGAACATATTTTTGTACAGGAATGCCACCATGGTATAAAGACAACTGAAGGCGCTAATGGAACAATGAAAAGGAATCTACAATTAGATTGGCAGGGCCTAAAACAGGAGGCATATGTTATGAAACAAAACTTAAGAGAGAACTAAAATTTAGGGGCAGTGCAATTAAGTATCCTTTAATAGCAATGCCCCTAAGTTAGCTTTCGCCTAATTTGATTAGTTGGTAAATGTATACCAAGAAAAATCAAAAACAGGTCGACAATAAGGGGACATGCATGTAGTAAGAGGCAAAACATTAAGCACATTCGCGGTGATACTGATACCAATTAAGCACATTCGCGGTGATACTGATACCAATATAACGCGGCATGCCAATTATATTGACATCATCCACGTCTTGGAACAATATTTCTGCGGAAACCAGTCAGGAGGACGGGTGATCGGGGGATGGGTTAGATAACTTTTATGAATGCTTTAATGGAATGCTAGAATCATTCTCAATTAAGGTCTCGTCAATATAGAACTGCATGTCAGATTCGGTTGAAATCCAACAATCTTTGGAATGATAAGTTTGACAAAAACCTAGTTAGGAGGATACACAAATCAAGTCCATTCCTCCACCAACTGACACTCTAGAGCGTCGGGGATGAAACTCTTTCAAGGTGTTATCAATAGAAAGCTGTACCATGTGCCATAATTAAACAAAATGTAAGAATCGCCAGTAGTTATATTGTGAAAACCACAAAGATAATTGATGGAGGGACGAGCAACACGTTTGCCATAGACGTCTGCTGAATTCTTTGAGCAAAACCTTAATACCACTTCTGAAAATTAAAAACCGCAACGTGTGCGAATGATACACATATGTTGGAGTGCAGCTCCATCTTCTCATCAGTAAGACAATTCAAGTGAAATTCAAATAATTTATTACAGCTAAAACTTAAAGTACAACAATACAATTTGAGTATATACCCAAAAGTTCATGAGACATTATGAAGTTGATATACCCCGGATTTGTATGAGTAATATAATGGCAATTATGAAGGTGTCACAGGTGCTCGGAAAGAAGATTTCAACTTTGCAGTTGTTATGTAACACTCACACGATACCACTGATATCAACAGTCAGCTTTCCATTGTTTGTTGGAAATGTGTTAAAATTTAACAACTTGCTGGGATGGATAATTGGGAGCGCAATGCAAAATAATCCACAACACCTGTGGACAAAACATGCTTTTCAGATTACATAGATTGACTTCAGCATTGTGTTTTGTACCTTGACAGGTTCGTCATTTGACAAAAGAATAAGCTCTGATTTCAAATAGGGTTCTAATCTGTCATTCAACAAATCGTTTACAAACTTCTCCAAATTCTCTTCACTGGAATGATGATCATAATAATAATAATAATAATAATAATAATAATAATAATAATAATAATTAATAATAATAATTTGCTTTGAGAGGCAGCTCATATTCTGAATAATTATTGGGTTATTAACTCCAAGATTGTTTCTTTAACTTTATGAGAAAACCCTTCAACAGATGTAGTCTGACGAAGCTACTACTAACTTCATAATGAGAGTTTTCTGTATTATTGTCACTTTCTACGTCAATCAGAAAGCATTATTGCTAACCTATTTGGAGATAACCACAATAAGATGCATGAAGTCGAGATTATCATCTCATTCTCTTAAAAAATCCGCATCACGCAAAGTTTAAGCAGATTTTTTTTTTTTTTTTAAATTTTAATTTTTACAATTTGCTCGTAGATAATTAGGATATACCTTCATTTCTATAACTACAACTGCAAATATGTAACTTCAACAAATAAGAGTTCCGTGTTTTTTATTCCACTGCATGTCACTGTAATGATAACTTTGTCTACTGTATTTAACATTTTTTTTAAAAATTCAGTTCAGTTCTGTTTAACCTGACCTTTTTATTTTACTGATAAAGAACCAGTAGTAGAAACACTGTATTTAATTGCTGACCTTGATTCAGAACTAGTAATGTTTCTGGTAAACAGCCTTTTTTTTTTTCTTTTTTTTATTCATTCCAGAGTAAGAATGACTGATTTCAATTCAGGCCATACTAGGAGTACGTGATGTTAGGCATGTAAAAAGCTTCTATGTTTTTTCTGGAAGGATGACCACGTGACCCTCATACGGGAATATATTTTGCGTCTTAAATTAGTGTATAACTGTTGTCTTGATAGAAGATAGTTTCATTTGGGCTCTAAATCATTGACACTTAAAGGTGTTCTGTTGTGACCAGTTTGGGTTGAAATTCTTTCTTATGGAATTAGTGATTCTTTTCCCTGCAAATATATAAGTGCTCATACAGAATTCTTGGACAAAGACATTCACTGAAATTTGTTCGGAATTCAAAACTGGAATATTATTTTCTGTGATTCAACAAAGAACTGTTGACACAAGTGCACTTTGAAGGTTGCAACAGGCGTAATCGCCTTCTATTTTGAATTTCATCGGGGCTCGAACTCAGATTCATTTAGGGCTTTTAAATAATAGGACTTCTATTTTTGAATTCTTGGATTAATTTTGGATTTGATTCTTAAACCGTAAGTTCTTTTATTCATTTTTACCTTGGTTTTCGAGGGAAATAAATTATTTGTTAAAGTTTACAAAGCTTGTTGTCTTCACCATTCTCTTGTTACTTTTTGTAAGAGCCTAGACACGTAACACCACAAACAGCCTTACAATTACATACAATTCTATTAATATAGGTAAGAGATGAGTCCTAACTAATCAGACTAACACTTTACGTACACAGTATTATCATACAAAAGTTTGAGATAAATACTGGCATAAAAGTCACTGGAATGTCCAATGGTTTTAACAACGAGTATCAAAATTATTGACAGTGTTGTTGCTGCCGGAAAACTCAGCCAACCACAGGTGAGGCGACAATTCTCACAAAATCAGGCACTACGTTTTTTAGCAAAGCTGGCGTAATCACTTTGAACATTTTGACACAATGGTTTCTAAATGATCTCAAAGATAAAATAGAGTTTTGCTCAAATGGTGCTTCCAAACAGCCTGCTCAAACAAAAGACCAATCCTACAACGTAAGACGCCTAACATGATATTTATGTTTTTGGGTATGACATAAATATCATGTGATACATCTTATTTAGCACAATGCAAATAGCCAGATATGCCTTAAACAGCGGTACCTGAGTTGGGTAACAAAAGCTAGAAAGGGGAAGTTGGCATACAGGTGCTAGGACTCCTATAAATGATCGCTTAGAAATGCATATAATCCAGGTCCTTCAAGAACCAATATAAGCTAAATACCAAGTAAAACTTTGAAGTTGTTTGACAGGAGACATAGTTGCCCAAACTAGTGTAGATGAGACAAAACCCATAAAAGGCATATCTAGGTCCAATAAGCAATGCTGACTTCAAAATGCGTAAGACTACAAAAGGGTTATTGAGCTGTGCAGATTACAAATCACATCCAGTATGAAGCATACATAACACTGAAAAGAATTAGTAGAAACTCATAAAAGACGCCGAGACTGCATTCATACAAGCTTATATTCGAATATGCGGAACTGTTTTTGAGCTATGCCCGTTAAAAGCAGCATCAAATGCGAAGAGATTAGGTCAATTTTCAAAAACCAGAACTCTATCCAAAATGAAGTTTATTTAACAAAACCCATCAAAGGTCCAGCTAGGTAGATGAAGCAATGTTCATTTCGATTTCAGAATATGTTGAATGATTCTGGAGCTGTGCATATTACATGCAGTGTCGCTTGAGAACATATTAAATTCATTGTCTTGGACTATAACTCCATCTAAAGTAGAGTTGACGAGAGAAAATCAATTAAATTGCATCTTGGACAACGAGCGAATGTACATACCAAACTACATATAACTATTCCGAATGGTCCCTGAGCTATGCTGGTTTCAACGATCTTCTTTGGTGGAGATTTAAAATCGATGGGAAAAGAGCAATAACACTGTCAAAAAGGGAAATGACTTTGTCAAAAAGGATAATAATTGGAATAAAATTGCACCTGAAAAGTTGGAACCATTAAAAGGTATATATACGCGTCATAGGCAATTCATCTCCTAATAGGCGTGCCGTGATGTATAAAGCTTTCATATTTATAATGCTTACAAGTATAAATAGATGGACAGACGGGTGTGACTAGTATAGGCTTCGAGCATCTCATTACAGAGACCAAGATACAGATAATAACCGTTAAATAATTATCTCCCCCACCACAAACGTGATTTTTGACAAGTTGTATTCCTTTATACCCCACCTCCCCCCCCCCCACCTCCAACATTGCATCGCTATTTATCTGGACTCTTTCGAGACAATGATTTTCTCCAGACAGGAAGCCATGGGAGCTCAGCGGTTAGTATGCTAGACTCCTGACCAGAAAGATGCAGTTTTGAATCCTACTGTATATTCATCCCGGATTATCCACTATGTTGTATCTTTGGGCAGCTACTTTGCTCCATTTATCAAAGCACGATGTAAGCAAGATGTGTTGCTGTACCATAAACCCTCCAAGCCAGTTTAAAAGAAATATTGATCGGGAAATAGGTTGTCTGGATAAATGATTAAAACAAATGTGTATATACATTATGGGGTCAATGGGAAGAGATCCATGCTATTAAACAATCTGGAAACTCCTTGAATAGACAATCAGTGTTCTACCGTATCAAACGTAACAAATTATCAAATGCTAGCATTAGAAATGCAAACCAGATTCTAATCACGAGAATAATACTTACGAGAATTCCTCAGACATGACAAATTTTCTGTCCTTGCTATCTCTGGCAGTAACAATTGGCTTAACTCTGGCGACAAAATCTTGCTTTATTTCCAGGACATCAGTGACTCCAAACGTCCCAAGCTCATGGAACCAGACCTTGAGGGTGCTGATGGCAAAATTAACATCTTTCCCTGCATCTTGGAACTTCCTCGCCACTTTCATTACTCTTTAAGTGCAGAAAAGTTTATACAATTTTACAATATTCTCCCACGTTCAATTATACAGATGTTCAGCCTGTTTATGATGAGCAAGTTCCATTTATATACTTTGTGAAAAAAGAAGTATTTATGCATGAGGTTTAAAGTCGCAATAGCAGAATAATGACATTTATGATGTCGCTTCAAAGGCATAATCGTTGAAAGAAATGCAGGAATAAAATGCTTCAAGATAAAATATCAATATGTAAATCCAAATATTTACAAAACAAGTTTGGAAGATAAACCC
The DNA here is from genome assembly GCA_016617855.1 of Megalonaias nervosa. NCBI lineage: Eukaryota > Metazoa > Mollusca > Bivalvia > Unionida > Unionidae > Megalonaias > Megalonaias nervosa. The sequence goes on from JAECUM010010719.1 coordinate 23,231, forward strand.
AAAGAAAATAACGCAGGAAATAGGCCACAGTGGGTCTGAGATCTTACTCAAACCTGCATTCTAACCAATAATCACATGCTAGACCAGATGTCCAAGATATCTCCTTGATTATGTGCTTTCAGTAGACCTTTCTAAATACGCTGTTAACTGCAAATATTCTCAAAACAATTATTTTATTCTTTCTCTATTTGTTGCATCTTAATATGTAATTGATAGCGCCTCAGTACCACTATATCAATACTATAAGGATTTTATGCCAGAGTGTTTTCATTAAAATTTCTTCAAATTTTGGTGGGCGATATTTGAGAAATTGTTGAACGGTTTGACTCAATTTAGAACGAGTTTACATACCCTAAAGAAGATTTGCATCAATGGCACAAATATTAAATCCCTTCTTGCCTAAATGCTTTCTTTGTAATCTGGTAATATTCTGTTGAGGCGCTTTTGAGAAGAGTTGGAAAAAATTTTGTTTTCATTAGTTAGTAACTGCATACGAAACTGGATCTGCATCAATTTTACAAGCTCAGTAAAACCTTCATGCACTCAAATGGTTTAGTTCCAATTTTGCTCATCAGTTCTTGAGAAGTCGTTTATTGTTTATCGGTTTATTCGGTGTTTAGTAACAGTTGCCATTTCTTTTAGCACGATTCTTTCTGTGACACTTTTTAGGACCCTATAGTATTAAACTCAGTAGCGGAAAGAAACGGAAAACATGTTTAGTAAACTCAAGAAATAAATTTATTTCTTTAACATAAAAGATACAAACATGTATGGAGAACTTATATTATTGTGAATTAAGTCCCGCAAAAGCCTACAAGTTATATCATAAGCCCAAACGTACAGAGAGTTCTGGATGTATCAATAGTCTTGGGTGCGCTGATATGCCAACAGTCTTGATGTATCACAATGAAAAAGTCTAGCATTAATTTGAATGAACTCATAACAACCCTAAAATACTGATATAGTCCCAAATATTAATGAGCACTGTAAAATTTCAATGAATAATTTTGAAATAAAGGATATATCTCAAATTATATCTGAACACAACAGTCAATAAATTCAGATACTGAACTGAAAGGAGGAGTGAAATAATTATGTTTGTCCGAATATTATATAACATTTTAAGGCACAATAACATGACCAGCATATGGGTCAAATGTTCTCTCCCTGAGAAATCCAAATTTCTGTAAAATAAAAATAATTTTGACATTGAACTCAAACATCATAAATAACAAATTTATAACTTTCTAACATGTCAAAACGCAGGTAGGCAATATAACTTACGAGCCAAAACTCATGGCTCGGAAGTTAATTACAAGAAACATATTTTTAAAAAGTTAAATTAGTCAGATAGGCTCAATCTTCTACCCTCAGTTACGGACAAAGGCCAATCACATAATCCCAATCAAATATGCATAAGACACACGCTCATAAAGGAGAAAGATATTTACAAAATACGTTCTTATACATATTAATCAAGTATGCATATGATACAATAATAATTAAAATTTGAAAGATGTCATATGAATGATACAGAATATACATAAAGCATCATAGTACCTCTGTACATGTGAATGTACATCTGCAATGAGATGATTTTTTTCCCTTTCATGTGCCTAAGGTCAATATTGTTTTCATTTAACATCAAACTCCACCTCAACAATCTCTAATTCTTGGGGTTTATTTTGTTAATAAAAATAAGGGGGTTGTGATCATTGAATATAAGAATCTGAGAAGTTTAACTAATATACACTTCAAAAAGTATTGTAATGCCTTATTTAAAGCCATACATTCCTTCTCGATTGTAAATAATTTATTTTGTGCTTATTTCGTGTTTAATAAAAATAGCTCCCTGGATGGTGTAAACGATTTTTTCTTCTTGTATCAATATTCTATACATCACTTTCACCAAAAGACATTTTAAATAATTGATTGACGCTAGGAGCTGAAAGAACCACTTTTAGGTATGGCCTTTAATTTGTCAAAAGCCTCCTAATATTTTTCAGACCAATGAAGCTTGCATTTCTTACTCAACAAACCGGTTCGGAGTTCAGCAATTGTGTAAATATTTAAGCAAAATTTCCGATAATATCCAGTCACAAACAAAATTCGTCTCAGTTGTTTTTTTTTTCTTACAGGCACTGGTAATTCAGAGATTGCCTTGGTCTTAACTTCTACAGCTTTAACTTAGTCGTTTATAACAATATGTTCTAAAAATGTGATACAAGCACGGTAAAATTCACTTTTATTTAAATTAATTTTCAAATCTGCATCATACAGTCGATCAAAGAATTTCCGAATGGCATGCAATTAACCTTTACAGGTATCGTTGTAGATGATAATGTCATAGACGTACACGTCCCAGTCATCTAAACTAGCTCTAATCATGTTCTCTAAACGTTGGAATGTTGAAGGAGAATTTTCCATACAAAGGATATAGCTTTATATTGATAAAGTCCATCTAACATTGTAAATCCCGAAAATTCTTTTGTTTTTTCCTTGAGGGAATATTGGCAGAAAAACCTTTCGGAAGGTCATCGTTGGTGACATATTTTGCATTTCCAATTTTGTCAATACGGGCATCTGTTTCTTGCATTGGAAATGAGTCCTTTGGTAACACTGTTGACTTTTCTATAGCCATTACATAAACGGATGATATTTTTCTGGTTAGACACAAGATTATATGGTAAACTAAACTTACTTTTAGTTGGTTGTGTAAAGTCATTCTCCAGTGAATAATGAATTTTACTTTTTCAAACATTTCTGCTTAAGAGGATATATCCTGTGAGGATGTTATTTCCCAGGAGTACAATAAGTAATCTCAGTATCATGATAAATTGTATTTGTTTGCGTTGGAACATCAGAAAACAAGTGTATATATTGTTATATTTTTTGTAACTAATGGTACATGATTTTACCCAAGTTTTAAAATCTTAATAATTACTGTAAATTCGACAGAATATCATTAGGTAAATTTTGCACACTCGACCTGAGTACCTTAAGAGTTTAGTATTACATTGGAGTTATAACTAGAAACTTACTTGTTGACAATTATTAATAATAATCTTATTAATAAGACTTAAACGGCACCTTTGGCTTAATTTCTCATTGGCTGATGGGGTTTCAACGTTTCTGGAATAATTCTGTAACTCCCCAAGAGTTGGCCTAGTTCAAATAAATAGGACAATTCCACGCATTATGAGTAGAGTATTCTATCTCGTGAGGTCCATTACGACGTACAGTCGCAATAGTCAGTGTATATTAAGAGAGAACTGAGCAATCAGTTTCATTCCGATTTTGGAGTCATTCACATTTCTTGTGTTTCATTTGTAAGTCTCCAAATATGTTTTGTGTTGTACTTTTATAGTATTCGTGAGGAAAAACATTTGTTTGGACTATTCAGTGTTGAAAGTGCTCATTGTTTGGACTATGATATTATTTTTGAACTGTTATAAATTATTCGAAGGAATCCTGCTCAGTGCCATCTTGACAACGTCACGGTTCTTGAAGAACCAATACTTTTCCGGTTTCGAAATTTGTAAAGGAATATTCAGTCATATAGGACTTTCATAGACCTTTATTATGATTAGATCGGATTCACGTCATAATACTGTAAGTTCCTCTAACATTTTGATTTATAACTTTGAGAATTAAATTATTTGTTAAGTTTTACATAACTGTTGGTTTTGCTTTTGTCTGTTACTTAGGTTATGACCATAGAGTCGTACCAATATTCACATAATGGCCGTTATAGTTCCTTCTGTACTTGTGGTTGCAGTTTTGATAGTTTCGGGTTCAGATTGTTTAACATTTGTGAATTCCGAAGATCGGTTATACCAAAGCCACTAATGTCAGATTGCATTCCATTGTTTACATCCTCGCTGTATGAAACACGTAGAACTAAATTTGACTGATTAACTGCGATTTCTTTACCGAAATATTCTTGAACAAACGTATATGACACAGTTGTTTATAATTTTGCCTCCCAGGAATATTAATGATGTCATTTAAGTCATTTACATTCTTGTCATCTGAACAAAGATAATAAAAATAGCCCGAAGAAGATTATGATGTATGAGCAAGAAAGCCGGACCTCTAGTACCAGTCAGAAATATTTTCCTTTTCGTTTCCCTCAAACCATAATTTAATTTATGACTGAGTTGAGTGAAGATTAGTTTTTACTGCTTCACAAGCCTTTGACAATTTAAATTTGAAATCAGAGATATAGTCAGGAAGATTAATTTTGTAATCTTCAATTGAAAGAAGTTTCCCTTTCAAGAACTTAATGTTCAGCGGACATTATGTCCACAAACTGGTTCGAAAGGACTTAAACTTAATTATTCTTTAATTGATCCCGTATCAGCAAACAAAAGCAAATAAACGCCCTATTCCGAAGCATCCTTCTATGAAACACATCATTGCGTCTAATCATATTCTTCAAAGTCTGATGAAATCTTTCTAAAGCTCCCAAGTTTCAGGGTGATAGGCAGAAGTTTAAAACTGTTGGATGCCTAATTCTTGTTTAACTTGTTGGAAATTTCAAGACGTATAATTTGGCCATTGATCACGCTGGGTAGATTTGAGAGGGTCCAAAAGTATAAAACAATCATCAAAGGTTTTACTATGGTATAATATTCCCCAATCCCAATTGCCTTTGAAAATCTTGTGGACGCACAGATTATGTTTAGCAAGTATTGGTTGCCTAACTGGGAACTAGGCAAGGGACCGATACAGTCTACGATTATTCTGCTAAATGGTTCGTCAGATGCCAAATAACTTGTAAGCGAACCTGATATATTACTTAATTTGGGTTGTCTACCATCTGACAAGTATGACAAGGACTACAGTATTTACAAATATTACTTATAATATTTGGCCAATAAAAGTGTTACGAGTCTATGCTCTTAAAAAAATTAACAGGAAAGAGTGAAGACAACAAGCTTTGAAAAATTTAAGAAATAATTTATTTCCTTAGAATACGAAGTAATAAATGAGAAAAAAGTACTTACTGTATTGGGAATTAAATCCAAAAATAATCTAAGAATTAAAGACACAAGTCCTAGTAATAAAAAAGTCCTGAATAGAACTCAGTTCAAGTCCCAAAGATGTGTCAACAGTTTCTTGTTGAATCACAGAAATATTATTCTAGGTTTGAATTCAGTATAAATTCCAATGAATGTCTTTATCCAAGAATTTTATCAGAGAACTTTTGTATTTCCAGAGAAAATAATCACTTTAGTTCAATAATTTGAAGAAAATACAATTCAGCCCAAACTGGTATAATACAACTTAAAGTGCTAGATGCTAAAGCACAACTGGCAAAATCTTCACAGTCACAAGATAATATAGTTCTCTGCTTGACCTCAAGGTCACAATTAGCATGTTCTCAAAACAACTATTACCTAATGGAAAACAACCTTCTAGAGTGATCTAATGAGTCTTGTTTATTTACAACATAATACCCAATAAAATTCACTTGAGAATCTCCAGAAGTATGACCCTGATCAACATATTTACTCCTTCTTTGTTTACCTGAATAATAATTCGGTTAATAAGCTCATATACATAGAGAATAATGAAGCTATTATTAGTTGTTTACATAAATGAATTAAAAAAAATTAAATAAAGTTAATCAGGTCAAGCAGAGATGAATTCCATTTTGGACAAGGTCAATGTCCAGCAAAAACAATGTTACATTACAATAATATGTAATGAACTAAAACAAATTAAAACTAACAGACAAACAATTACATTAAATATGCATCACAAAAAGTGATTTAAGATCTTGTGATAAGACTTATTTAACTCTAAACGATCAGCGAAAGGAGTTTCATGGGCTAGACTACGAATGTCCTCTCCATACGATTTAAGAACAACACTTTGATAGCTCACTGACCATTCCTTACCAGCGAGCACATCACGTGGTCTCCAGTTTCTCATAAGGATCCAACTTTTATAAAATAGCAAAAAGATACTTGAGTGGCTTCAGTTTAGTTATTATACTCTGAAAGAAACGGATCTCTAGATCTTGTTCATGTTAGGTAAAGGCTGATTGTTGTTTGTCACGCTGATTGGAACTAAGAGAATAAGCAGTAAAACGAGGATCACTGTGATCAATACCTTTTTATTGATCCAAATTATAAACAAAGTTGACCCCATCGTAGTCCTGGTTAATAATTGTGTCAGCTAAAGAAGTAATTTCCTAATCAGTCTCAAGAGGTTAGTTTGCCATAGCTCAAGTAATTTCACAAGGAGTTAATAAATCAATGATTGCTTTTTTAATAGGACCGACGTGTCAGTTACAAGTGGGTGAGCCACAAGCTTAAATTCAGCACTACCTGGTATTATATGAATATCTTCGATGAATAAAGATGTCATTGTTCCGACTATTACGGGTCCTGAGACTAGGTCTGACGACAAACTTACATACTGGAAAGGAACATTAACAAAGACTGCTCTACTCTCTTAATAGAACACTTTCATTAGAAGATTTCTCAGAAAGGCCAAGTACCTGATGGTAGAAGACTCTAAGAAGCTCCATTGTCCCTTAAAATCTGAGCAAGGATAGTCTTGGTAGAAGCACCAGTAAGCGAAATAGAATCTCTCCACATGAATGGCTCATAATTTTCTGTAATAAAATCAGATTGTGGTTTGTAAGACCCAACGAATGTATTGCCTTCAATACATGATCGTGACATTGATTCTGTTGCTTATTGTTCAATCTGTAGCAAGAAGAAAAATAGTGTTCCCTTTCTTCTTGCAATTGGTGCACGTTGGAAGAGATAAAGATTTCGATCAGTCTTATCAGAAGCTTGATTCCTAAAAGTTGTGCCAGATTGAGATTTTGAAGTGCTCGTATGAAATTGAGACTTTATTTTAACCAAAATCTACTGTGAAGAAGACTTATTTACAAACGAAACTTTGCGAGTCAAGTGATATTCACCAGCTGCAAGAGCTGCATTTTCAAAAGTTTTGACCTTTTGCTCATCAAGGTAGATCTTGACCTCACTTTGAACTCTTCAACTAAATTGAGCTGTCCGAGGTGATCATAGTCTTGACTAATCTACTTGGCCGTTCACCGTGTATCAAAGAGTTATTTTTCTCCTACAAATTCAACATGAGTCTGCCCAGTTTCTTTTTCACAATTCAGAGTTGTACTAACTCATAAGATATATTCCTTAACCATATCATAATCAACACACTGTTCTAAAGACAGTAAAACGTAAATATCACGAGATTTGCCTATAAGTTACACTTTGGAATAAAAGAGTCCAATGCTGTTTCGGCCATTTCAAAGTTTCAGCATTTTGTATCAAAATGAGGATAATATTGGTATACTACCCTTTCTCAAAAACCGGGTACTAGTCCATCATTTCTGGCAAAATGATCAAAACCTGGACTTGTATGTAAAGGTAGAGTGTTTTCCTCTTACCAGCTCTAATTAGTTTGCATTTCCATATCTTCTTTTGCGTTTGCATTTCCCTATGTCTCTCCCTCGTCTCTCTTTCTGCATTTGCATTTGTCTCTCTCTCTCTCTCTTTCCTCTTTCTGCGACTGCATTTCTCTTTCTTCCTTCTGCGATAGCATTTGGATTTGTCTCTGTCTTTCCCCATTCTGAAGCAGAGCATTTCTTAATTCTATTTTCATCAGGTTTTTTTAAATTCAATTCTATTACTTTCATTATTGAGCCCGATAGAGAGTTACTAATCAAACCCAAAGCACTTTCCTCTAAAATCTTCCTTTGCACCAAATATTGGACGAAAATATTTTTATGTTTTGCCTCGCTAAGGAAGCCTTCGTCTAAGTAAGATCACATTGTCTGTCAAGCTGGTGAAATTCACCCTTTTTCAAAGACTCTTAACCTAAGATCTTAACCTAAATAACAGAAAAGAGCGAACATCAACAAGTTTTGCAAAATTCGACAAATGATGTCCCTAGAATATAAAGTGAAAATATAAAAAGAACTTATAGTATTGTGAAATAAATGGCCCGAAGTTCTATCACAATTTTTAATGTATAGAGTTCCAACTGAATTACAAACAAATTTAAACAGTGAATGTATTAATGTGCCTGCAGTGTTGAATGTGCTAATGTGCAAATGACTTGGAATAAGACGATATAATAAGAGTCTTTTGATGTATTACAATAAAATGATCTAAACTATCCCTGACTAAATTCGATATAATTCCAAATTGATGATATAGTCCAAAGACATTAAAAAGCACTTCATCATTCCAGTGACTGATTTTTATAAATAAATCCACCCAAACTGAAAATTTAACACCACAATAAGGCTGGTTCTACATTGGATATTCGAGCCACTATTCCTCCTCGGCGACTTTAATGCCAGAGAAGGTGTGGAACACGAGTCATGGCCTATCTGCCTCGGACATCACGGCACTAGAAAGACCAACGAAAACTGCTGGAGCTGTGCACCTAAAGTGACATGTGCGTTACAAATACCTTTAAGCGTAAGCCACAACACAAAGTGTCATGGAAACACCCTAGATTTTCTCGCTGGCACCACCTCGACTTGGTCATCACCAGGCGCTCTGCCTTAAACAGCGACTTCTCCACCAGAAGCTACCACAGTACAGACTGCAACTCCGACCGCGCAGCCATGTCCACGTATGGCAAGAAGGAACGGCCCAAACAGGACTGGTTTAACGCACACCTTTCAAGGATGGAACCAATAATCGAGGACATCGTTAGACAGTGCGCGAACGAGTACTGGCAACAACTGTGCGAAGGAATCCAGCGCAGTACCGCGTCTGGAAACATCCAAGGCATGTACAGTGTCATCAAGAACGCCCTAGGCCCTACAGTGAGAGAAGACGCCCCCCCTCCTGAAATCTCTGACGGGAGAGAAGATCACAGACCGTGAGCAACAAATGGCCAGATGTGGGGGGGGGGGCACAACTCAGAGCTGTACTCCCGAGAAACGTCAGTCACCGATGCGGCCCTCGACAAAGTACCCACCTTAGAGGAGCTCATCAATGTCATCGACTCCTTCCCAAACGACAAAGCACCAGGATGCGACAGCATCCCGCCTGAAGCCATCAAACGTGGGAAACCAACATTTCTTCAGCCGCTGCATGAGCTACTCTACCTCTGCTGGGAGGAAGGAGCAGTCCCCCAAGACATGCGCGACGCCTCCATTGTGACTCTCAACAAAATCAAGGGCGAATGCAGTGACTGTAACAATTACAGAGGGATCTCGCTCCTGAGCATCGTTGGCAAAGTGTAGGCCATCATCCTCCTCAATAGGCTGCAACTGCTGCCGGACCGTGTGTACCTGGAATCCCAGTGCGGCTTCAGAGCAGACAGGTCGACAACAGACATGATCTTCTCCCTCTGACAACTCCAAGAAAAGAGCAGAGAGCAAGGTCAGCCGCTTTACATGACGTTCATCGACCTCACCAAGGCCTTCGACCTGGTCAGCAGGAAGGCCCCCCCCCCAAAAAAAAACCTCCGCAGCATGATAATCTCCTTCCATGCCGACATGAATGGAATAGTCCTGTATGATGGATCCTCCTCAGACTACTTCCCAATCAACAGCGGTGTGAAGCAGGGCTGCGTGCTGGCGCTGACCCTTTTCGGGATCTTCTTCTCCCTGCTCCTGTCCTACGCCTTCAACTCGTTCACTGATGGTGTATATCTGCACATCAGGTCCGACGGGAGGCTGTTCAACTTGGGACGACTGCGCTTGAAGACCAAAGTGAGGTCGGTGCTCATCAGGAAGATGCTCTTTGCTGATGACGCGGCTCTTGTGACCCACACCGAGGATGCCCTCCAGAGACTGGGAGACCGTTTTGCTGATGCCTGCAGGCAGTTCGGGCTCACCATCAGCCTGAAAAAGACAAATGTCAGCGCGCAAGATGTCACCACTGCCCCCTCCATGAAAATCGACGGTGTCACCCTGGAAGCAGTCAACAATCTTACTTACCTGGGGTCAACCATCAGCAGCACTCTCTCGCTCGATGTGGTGCTGGACAGAAGGCTTGGAAAGGCAAACACCATCATTGCCCGACTAACGAAGAGCGTGTGGAAAAACAACGCGCTGGCAGAGCACACCATGATTCAAGTTTCCAGGCATGCTTTTCAGCACCCTCCTATATGGAAGTGAGACCTGGAGCACCTACATGAGGCAAGAGCACCGGCTCAACTCCTTCCATATACGGTGCCTAAAACGCATCCTGAAAATCGGCTGGCAAGACCGGGTCCCACACAGCGAGATCCTGCAGCGTGCAAGTATCCCCAGCATGTCCTCCCTGCTGAGCAAACGCCGTCTTCGATGGCTGTGACACGTCCGACTTATGGAGGATGGGAGGCTACCAAAGGACATCCTATATGGACTGTTGGCCACTGGAACCAGAAGAGTCGGCCGCCACTCACTCCGTTTCAAGGATGTGTGCAAGAGGGACATGAAGGCATGCGACATTTCACTCGACAGCTGAGAAGTGCAGGCCGAGGACCGAGGCACCTGGAGACTGACGGTCCGCAAGGGCATATCAGCTGCTGACGTGAGGAGAGGCCAGCTGGCAGGAGAGAAACATGAGAGAAAGAAGAGTGCGGCAATACCCTAAGCAATTCAGACTTCCCAGTACGTCTGCACTAACTGCAATAGGGACTGTCACTCGCGCATCGGCCTACATAGCCACAGCATACGATGCCAGAACCTCAGAGACAGACGACACTCCAAGGGCACTACTCGCATGGTCTCTCGAGACTGAGCCGCCAATGATGATGATGATGACATTGGATATTAAAGTAAGAATGAGTAGTTTTTTCAAGAAAACAACGTTGATATGAAAAGCTAAGATACAATAATAGGACCAGGATGTAGGCCAGTCTCCTTTCTAAAATATTCAACGTTGTCAGCATGTTTAGGAATTGTCAAATGAAAAACCAATATCCTAAATTTAGACTCAAATAAACATGTTTAATTTCAATAATAATGATCTGAATATTTAATCTATAATCATAGAGAAATATATCCATGTATTATGTAGTTTATAAAATAAGTGTTGCTAGTCAGGTAGTCAGGTAAACCCTTAACTTGATTGTGGACTCAGGTCTTTTAGAAAGTACGGATACACATAACATAGAAGCATACAGAAAAGCCAACAGACAATACAAACTAAATATGTATAGCATTTCCAAATTGGTGTACTAACACGATATTTCTAATAATATCAAAACCTGAATTTGTGTAAATGGGTGATAAAGCGTGCACTGCTTGCTATGCTTTTCAAATATATGTATTGCATCTCTTTTTCTGTCTTCTCTTTCTCTCATTTGTATGTCCCTCGCTTCTTTTTTTTTCACTGAATTTACCTCTGTGTTTCCTTTTAAAACTTTCTGAATTTGAATTACTATAATTTCATTCTGAAGACGAAGCTTTCATAACCCTAGTTTCATCTGGCTTTTAACTGTAATGCTTTAAGTATCCTCTCAAAACCAGATAGGGAATCACTAGTTAACTTTAAATCTCACTCATTCAAAATAAACCTTTTCCACTGGATACTGAATCAAAACATTCTGTATCTGTTGCTTCGCTAAAGAGATCATCTCTTCAGAAAGATTATAATGTCTAGTAGGCATAAGCAATTCGTCCTTCCTGTGTAGGATTCAAAACGAAGTTTTCCATTTTAGATGACTCTTTACCAGGGACAACGAAAGTTCCGAAACAAAGTCAAAACAAATTTTAAATATATCTGAAATGTTTCAACGAAAGTAAAGTCCCTTATCGGCTCTCAATTTCTTTTAGGGCTCTATGGTCATTAACTAAGTAACAGAAAGAAGAGAAACCAACAAATTTAGCAAAATAGACAAGTAAATGTATTTCTCTAAGTTATAAAGTACCGATATAAAGAAACAGTAAGAGGTTTCTAGGATGTTTAGAACAGAAACGATCTCATGGATATTCAATGGATGGATATTAGACACTGTTGCGTGAAGTAAGCTCACTTGGTCTTACGACAAGGCGCAGTATTAACTATAATAACTATAATAGGTGAGGTAATAACTACACAGCAAAACGATGAATTACTGAAGATGACGATTGCTACGGCCCTTGGCGCGTCCTTTTTGCAGAATGTGAGGTATATAGAGTAGTCTTAGTACGGGAAATCAGATCTCTCACTCGATTGGCCCCACATGGAAAGGAATTAAGGGAATTAACCATCTATTGGTAAGTTGGTGATTTGGATCTAACCTCATTAACTCGCATTTCAACCAGATTCAGATGTTTAACAGCATTTCTCTTGGTACTATAGTCACGGCCATCTAGTGATTATTATTAATGCGCAAGAACGTACTAAATTATAAAATTGAGAGATTAATTTACAGTGTTTATTACCGACTGTCACATGACCAGACATGTATCACATGAAAGTCTTATAACAAATCTGCCGATGCTCAGATAAACAATTTTCAAATAAGTGAAAGCTGCATCTGATAGGTCAGTTAATATTGATGGAACAGCCCAATATCTGCTAATGTAGCCTGGTGATTCAAGGTAGAGATGCAGGATTGTTATTTCACGTGTGTCTACAAACTTTTAAATGCTAGAAAGAGAAGTAAATGCCTTAAACGATAGTTGGTATGTGCTCTGATATATTATTATCTGTCTGCTGTAACTGCTGTGTTGGGTGGACCATAGTCCAGGCCGACATCATTCCAATAGACCTAGGATTTGATTTATCAGAGTCTGTACCAATTACAAAAATCTTAAGAGTTAAAATTACGATAGTCTTATTTACTCATACACTGCTGAAGTAAATATAATGGAAGAAAATGATGATAACACCAAGGGTACGACTTTCTAGATTTAACAATTGTTTTTCCATAAAAGTCATAATACGCAAAACCAGGCCAGCAATGTTTCATACAACATCCTTCTTAACTCACCTATATACACTCTGAATCAACTTTGAGATTTAAGACAAAATCGTGCATATGCGCCCGCACATATGGGCGGGGAAGGGCACTTGCCCACAACCCCCCGATTTCACGTTTAAACATGTTTTAACCTACATCCGAAAAACTAAATAGCTGGCCCCTACATGGTTGCCCCTCCCCCTTTCCCACCTCCGAAAAAGTTATGTGGGCGCCCCTGGAAACGTGACAATACTGATGCTAGTTATCACTGAAATTGCCAATGGCGATCACACTTGTCAGACAGCAATTCACTGTAACAATAAACAATATATCTGGAATCTGAAACTGAAGGAACTTGTGCTTTTGTTTACATGAATGACACTTTGATGTTACCGACGTCCACTGGTGTTGACGTGTTTTCGCTAATGTAGAATGCTGTACATAAACAATCGTTCTTGACAAAGTAACACACAGAAGTATAAGATTCAGCATAAAATCAATGTTTTACTAGTCTGGAAAGAAATGCTAGTTAAGAATGTATACTGGGTCAAGTTGATTAGGAGCCAAAGCGAAATTCCTTGTGCGGCCCTTTCCTCGTCATATTACAATCGAGCATTTCATTAGTTTTCAGACAAAATTTAGTGAACTACTTCAGAAAGAAACTTAGATCGTAAATATATTTTTTATTTGAGAATCCTTTGCTGATAGCGGTAATGTTAGCAAAATAACTTCCAGTACCTTCCCAATCAAGCTTTAACGGAAAGATGCAAAATATGTCTTACCCATTCATGTATCATACAGATCTTGTCCAACATACCATATAGGTGAAAATAAAAGCATCTTTGTGATGAAATCCTTTTGCAATACCCGGATAATTACCTCGAATAACTCAGCTATCTGGGGCTTTATTTCAATTCATACTAGTTTGATAGTCCTTATGACATACATTCGAAAAAGACTATTTTTCGCCATTTCAAGGAGAATTTAATTTCCTGATGTAATTATAATCATTTATTGTATTCGATAGAGCAGTTCTAAGGCCAGAAAAAAGGTAGTCATTTTTCCTATAATTCATTAAATACTCTGTAGTCTATATTCTGCTTGAGCAATAACATCACACAAACCAAACAAACACTTATACTAACCTGTTTCTCCAGTAGTTAGTCCCCTTTTCATTCTTAACGTAGTCCACGTCATAATATGCCACAACAAGAGGTTTCTTAAACTTTTCAGCATTTTCTTCAGTACGCTCAGAACAAAGACCAAGGCTGTGAGAGTAGAAAATAAAGCTAATGCCAGTGTGCATCACAAAATGCCATGCTTGCCAAAGTTGTTTTAGCAGAGTAAATTACGTTATTTGTCAAGTTCAGTAAATCTGTCCAAAATGTTTAAGTCACGTTTAGTTCTAACGAACAATGTTCATTCTCAAATTTTATCATAAATGCGTTGAAGAGCTCTTGAGTAACGCAGATTGTAAGCAACTTCCATATTTCCAAGATAAAATTGAATTTACTCCACCAAAGCAATACATTTGTCCAAAATGAAGTAGACGTTAAACCCTATAAAAGGTACATTTAAGTCAACGAGACACCATTCATACCATCAGACTATATTGAATGGTTCTATATAAAGTAAGATAAACCTTTCGAAATAAAAACTACAATATCAAACATATATAAAAAAAAATACTATAATGTACGTAAACCTTAGCCCAAAAATTAAACCATAAAGGTAAAAAAAACCCCCAAAAAACATACAAATATATTGTCAAAATTTTCCGTTATCTCCGAAGACATTCTGGAGATTTCGTAAAAATGGAGGAATACATCAATAGTTTCTTCAAGAAGAAAAAGATTTCTGTGTGTAAAAATAAAAGTGACTTAGCATTATTTTGAACTATCTTCAGTAACAAGGATCGTCAATCTGTTTTATTCCACATCAATCCCTCGGTACATGTGGATAGCATACAATCACATAACATACCATTCCAGCACCTTTAACTCTTGTAAGATAAATAGGCCTCCAGGAGGATTTGACTTTGAACTTCTGATACAGTTATCAGTATTACACTTTATTTTGACTCCAAAAGTGTAAAACTCCCCAATTAGCATTCCTTTGTTAAACCCATCTGCCATCTAAGAAATATATCAATTATCAAACCAATGGTTGGGTCCCCTTAATCAAACTCCTTGTTTTAATTCCTCAATTTGAGTGTGAAATCAAATTCTAATACTCTGTACATAATAATCAATATCATTTATAAATGTTTGCTAAAGTAAGAAATTTGTTGTCGGGGCGCAAAATGCGTTAATAGTATTTTTTTACAACTTAATTATTTGTAATTGATTATCCAATAGCTGAGTCCGAGTTCACATAAGGTTATACATTCTTCTAGAAAAATCGTCTGGACAATTGTCTTGATACTCCTGTCCTTTAGAAATGTCCATCATTCATAATTATGATGGTTTTAATTGCTTTGCTCCTTTTCTAGCATCGAAGGGTCAGTGTACAAGCAGATTTGCATGAAAAGTATTTCCAAATCAACCGTTTATTCCTTCGATATAATAATCAATCAAAATATTGAAAGCACGAACAAACTGTAGAGTTAATACTACATCAAACAGGATCAAAGCAATTAGAATAACTTGTAAATCAGTGTTAGTCCTGTTTCTTTGTATCATGGTCAAAATACGTCAATATCCTTCTAAATACATGTAATGATAATAATAATAATAATCCATCAATGTCAGGGGTTGCCACGGAATTGTGTATATTTATTGTATATCTATTATATTTGGAATTAAATGTACTCAGGTTTTGTTTCTGTGTACATCGGTACCTGAGAGTGTTTATTTATATTGTACATTATTTCAATGTAGTGAGTTCGGTTAACTCCTTACTGCGCGAACAAAGTGCGTACAATGAGAAAACCGATATACATTGAACTCACTGGCCGTGGATGGCACCATAGCCAGGGTATTTATATATACAAGGTATCATTAAAATGTGTCAGTAAGCGGTCCACTTTACGGAGCAAATCTCCACTGCAGAGTACGTGGATTATAAAGTTGTATAATTTCCCCATCCGTATTATAGGACAGAATTACTAGGTGTTCTAATATTTAGTCTGGATTTTAGATACTTCCGACTAAAACAATTATTAGTTTACCTTATATTAGATGTTTAATTCGGTGCACATCACTGTGTTAAAAATCCAGTTTTATAATTTATGCGCACGAGTTGATAGTATTTTTTTCATCTTCAATCATATATGAATAAACATCTTATTTATGTAATAGCTCTAAGTGTCTTCACTATATTCTCACCCCATCCCTGTTCATCTTGTTACAGGGGAGGTAATCACTCTGAGCAATAGTTTCATCTCTGAGCATTTCCATTGTCTTTACATGTTTTGACTAATCCTTCGAAGTCAAAAGGCAGTAAGAAATATAGTGTCTTAAGCTAAATTATGCCTACAAGATGTATTGATTTTTCGCTACCGAAAGGAAATACTCAACCTGAATACCTTTGCTTCTGAATCCGACCCTTAATTTTGAGCTCAGACACATCGTCATTATATTTGTTGGCAGCTTCTTCAACTTCGCTTTGGTAACTCTTTGGCTGCAACAATACAATGTCGCTGAAAAATAGCAGTATCCGTTACAGGAGGTTATGGATTGTACAGAATGTTCTAGCTAATCACGTATTTTAACCAATGCAATGCAGGTGAGACAAACCTGTTGTGGTAACTATTCTTTGAAACATAAAATTTAAATGTAAGAATCATAATCAATTTGAATCGAATGTCTTACCAACTAGGACTCGAAAATATCAAAATATCCAGTCGCCCAGGTAGTATTAAAAAGCTATTGCTTGATCAAGATAATCTCTTACTCAACAAAATATTGAAAAAATGAAAAGTTTTACGGTATTAACAACCTAAATTCGACCGTATAAAAATAACTTTTCTTACTTTTCCAGGAACTTACTCTGTAACCAATTTTAACTCTAGTTTTTGTTGTTCTTGTTGGTTTTAACGCCATTTTCAGCACACAGTAGGTTATATATCGGAGCCACTATAACTGGTGGAGGAAGAACCCGGGAAAATCCTGGGAAAAAGCAGCGACCCAGGGGAAGCTATAAGTAACCTATATAATCTAGGAATGTCTTCGATCCTTGTTTAAATTAATATATATTTTTAAAACATGAACCTAAACGTACCATCTCATATTGTTTTTCTTTTTTTCCTTATTTTACCTGGAAAATTTTTGATCCTTCAAGTTATGAATAAAATAATGTGATGTACCGATAGCTCATTTGATTTCCCGTATTTTGACAACTCGATCACTGCAATATCTTCAGAAATAAAAGAGTTATTCCTAAATTTCACACCAAAACGCCCTATATGGCCCAATATGTCAGATTGAGCAGTTTTTTTATTTACGTCAAAACTATTGAGTCCATTATAACGACCTTGGCACCGTTAGAAAGGTATTTAAATTCCGCGTTTTATGACACCTCATTCATGACCCTATTCCTAACCATTAAAAACGTTTTTCTACGGCAGGTTGATTTTGGTTTGGTCTGATTTTTCAAATCCAGCTTCTCTTTTTGCCAAAATAATCGGCTCGTAAAAAATGTAAAGTTTTATTTCCCATCATTGACAAGCGTTCAATATCTGACATGTAAGCACGCCAACCATCCTCTACCAAATTATATCAATGGTCACCCAGCCACGTTTACGAAAAAAACAATATCTCTCGATCAAAGAGGCATCTCGTGAAGCGAGCTCACAGCAGATTCTGCATACAAACTGTTGAAGCTTTCTCATATACCCAAATCGGTCAAGCCCGAGACTAAAACCCACGGTGACAAAGGTGAGATGACAGTGATTTTAAAGCCGAGCGCTTTAGACCACTGTGCAACCCGGGACCCCATAACTGTTATAAATGTTTACTAAATGACACCTGAATGATCTGCCTCTGGTAAGTACTTAAAAGTTCTGATGGGTGGAATCAAATCACGTACGAGGTCGATGAAAATAAACAAAGGAAAACATTAGGACGAAATTAGGGTCTTTGATGAACAAAATAGAAAACATCTTCAGCAGAACATCAATTTCCTTAAGGCGAACCTGTGGCGAGCATTGAATCAGAAGATTAATGATAATAATAACCAATCCGAATCGAACTTTGCAAAATTGTTTTACTATGATACTGACAAAATAGTTTCAAGTCTGGAAGCCAAACAAGGCTCCCTTTTATAATTTTACTTTCCTATTATTATTATGGTATTTGGTAAAACAAACTTGATAATAGAATTTAAATTGATACTTCATTGTTGAGATAATTTTTATGAAAATAGTTAGCCAAAGGGTATTAAAGTCTTGTTTACTGAACTTATTATATATTAGGTCAGTTTTATTGCAATCTGAATTTGATCTTGGGACCAAAAACATAATTTGCTGTCATTCTATATCTACTTCTTAGCGAGTTTTGTTACCTTCAAAGATGACAAATGGCGCTAAATCAAGGTCGTGTTATGTGAGTGGAAGAACATGGTAATGCAAATTGCATAAGAGAATACATTTTTATTAGTCAAGAAAGTTAAATAAGAGAGGGGAAGCTGTCTCAGTAATTTACTTAAATTTGTTTTAAGTTTTCATTGAGACTACATATATTACAGTTCGATACATGCCGAGCTTTTTCGTAACCTTGCAAAGAAAAAAACAAACAGTTACAGGATATTTTGAGTACACGTTATTTTCCCGATGATCCAGAGTTTTACCAGATATGGGATCAGTAGAATAGAGAAGAAATATTATCGGAGTATAGCGGCCAATGCAATCAGAAAACATTACATGATGGATTTAGTTCATTTTGTAAAACTAGAAAACAGTCTTTGAGTAGTTCATACATTAATGATTATTTGGTTCATCTGTATCAGAGTAGATGCACTAAAACGTGCATTTTTCATTGTTGTAAAACAGTTCTGGTGCATTTATTCATTTGGTGTCGTTACTGCATGCTTTCTTGTCTATTTTGTATTGTTTTGCACGAGTTGGGGCTTCTATTTGAAGCATATCCCGCTAGGGCGCATCCCTGCTGAAACACTGTTGGAGGTCCAGTTGAAAATAGGAGGGATTATTAAGCGGAATTAGGCATGCTTGTTAATCATACTAGTCTTTGAAGAGTCGTAGAGAGGATCGATTCATTTACTTCATTTAATAATCATTCATTTGAATTATAGTGCTGTAACATTAATTTAAAGGCTGTTTGGATATAATAACTGTGCGGAATTACTTTGAATTCATTCAAATACATTTGGATTAACAACTGTAGGCCTAGTGGATTTACCGTGAATTCATCTAAAGAAATTTTGGGATTATAACATACTGATTCTTCTGCATTGTTGGTGCATTGGTACAATAGAGATATCTTTCGGAATACTTTGCATCGTTTTTGGATTACTCCGAAGTATTGAAATTGACAGAATTGTTGAAATAATTAGAGCTTTAGAATTTTAGGAATTCGTTCACCATCCCGAAAGTTATTCTTAAATTTTTCAGTTTATATTTTAGGGAACTAAATTATATTTTCAGTTATACAAAACGTTTTGGTTATCGCCCTTTCTTGTTAATTATTTGAAGACCCAAGGGTCATAACACAAAGACCTGTTTATGTTCTGTCTGAAACGTGTGCATTAACAGGATTCACAGGTTGAGAAAACCTAAAATTCACAGGCTAGATGAGGTTCATTGAGATGTACTCTTCTGGTGCATTGATTTCTTGTGTGGCTGCAAATGTACTTGTAAGGAGCTTGCAACGCGTTTAAATGTGATCGTTATAGAGGCAAGTGAGTAAAGTACATTTTCTATTGTGAACTGGAATAATAACCACCTCTACAACGTGAGATTTAATGTACTCTGCATTGTTGTTATGACAGAGTTGTAAATTTTCCATTTGTAAACAACTATTTTCAAAAACTAAATTGGAGGCTACAATATCGATCAATATACAGGCAGACTGATTGCTAATAAACACAAAAGGTTACTATATAATGACCCTAGCATCATATAGTGCAGAATTCTACACCTACTCGTTATAACCATTCAGGCCTATGATAGATTGTTCTGTGGTATGGGCAAACATCATTTCTATCCTTAAAGCATCTGCCACCTTCTGGTAAATCTTAGCCAATTCATTCTCGCCATTGCGGAAGAATCCTGAAACATAAACGATTTAAATTAAACACGAGCTGTTTGTGTATGCAACATTTCAGTCTGTTTTATTTGGTATCTAGGATGTTATACATATTACAGAAATACATTTAAGTATTTTATGATAAGCAAGTTATAACCATATGCACAACCATATTCATCACGGGACATAATGAGTGTATGGTTAGCGGAAGATTAAATAGCCTTTCCGGTGCTCATTGGGACTCTCTGTATAAATATGTCAAAGCAGAGGCAACAATTTTTCTTTCAGTCACAGCCAGATAGGCCTTTGACCTCTGGATTTGAAACTAAACAGGTTTCTTCCTTTGTTAAGTAGCAGGAAAGAGTGAAAGACGACAAGCTTTGTAAAATTTAACAAATATATTTTTTTTCTTTAGAATACAAAGTGAAAATGAGAAAAAAATAAAACACAAAAAAAACTTACGATATTGCGAATTAAATCCCAAAATAATCCATTAATTACAGACAGAAGTCCTAGTAAATTAAAGACCTGAATAAAATTCAGTACAAGTCCAGAAACAAATCCCCAAACTGAAGTCGATGACTTGTCTGTGGTAGCTTTTCAAAAGTTGCTGTGTCAAAAGTCTTTTGTTAAATCATAGAAATATACTTCCAGGTTTGAATTCAGTATAAATTCCAGTTAATGTCTCTATGCAAGAATTTTATGAGAGGGCTTTTGTATCTCCAGAGAAAATGATCACTTGAATTCAATAATTTGAACAAAAAAGATTCGAGGCCAAAACTCCTGGTCCCAACATATAATACAACTTTAAAGTGCTAGATGTTAAAGCACGAATGACCAAGTCCTCACAATCACGAGATTATATAGTTCTCTACTTGACCTCAGATCAGAATTAGCATTTAATAACAAAAATTACCTAATGGACAATGACCTTCTACAATGATCCTGATGTTTACAAAATCAAAACCATAACCTGTACAATTCACTTTGGAAAGTCCAAAATCCTGACCCAAATCAACCTATTTACCTCTTCTATTAATACAGATCCTGCTGTCAAGCCCACAAACATAAAATAATCATTTAGCTATGTATTAGTTGTTGATATAAAATGAAATAAAAAAAATTAAAAAATATCAGGTCAAGCAGAAATGAATTCAATTTTGGACAAGGTCAAGTCCAGCATACAATGTTGCATTACAATATCATGTAATGAAATAATTTAAGAAAAGACAACTAACAAACAAACAAATTAAATATACATAATACCTTACTGCAAGTGCACACTACATATAAGGTTTGTGATATCGCTGTAATGATGTTATGCAGAAATAGTATGTCTTCTTTTTAATGAAAGTGACCTTCCTATGCGAGGTTTTGACCCTTAGATTGAAGGATCTTTCTTACCATCCACATTGGTAAATGGAAATAGTGGGTTGTCCAGATAGGAAATAAATAGTAGGCAGACGGACAACAACGTAACATAATACGTTGTGCGTGGTTGGCGCACAAAATGGCTAGAATTATCCCATGGCCGTCATTTAGAACTCGATACAATTGAAAGTCTCACATTTAGCATCTGTTTTCATTTAATACCGGAAGAAACTATTTTCTGACATTCATTTTCCACTGCTAATTTCTCGCATTTTAGCATAACAAGTATATTAACGATAAACAGACATATATAAGTCATTTCTTAGAAGCTGATACTATATGCTAGGTTTTACATTAGCAGACTGCAAGCATTACTTTGTACATACCTATCACACCATATTCTGTTTGGGGCAAGAATTTCTCGATGTCCTGAACAGTTTTCAGTTCTTTAGAAGCAGGGCCTGCTCTGTATCTCATGTACTTCACAATGCCGTCTGATAATAGAACAGAAACGTAAACAATGCATTTTGACAATATTCTGAAATGAAACAGCTGTTTAAAAACTACTAGAGTCTTACGATTATAATCTGAGAGATTACAGTAGAGGACTTGTGAATGAAACATACTTATTTCTCTCTCGTAGTAGCAGTCATTTCGTGAATAATGTTTTCATTTTGCAATAGAATATATTCAAATTATTTCCATTTTTTTTATTCCATGTACACTTTTATCTTTAATTATAAGCAACATTTATTATGTTATTATTTGAAGTAGAGTATTAAGTTTTGAGGAAAATCTATTACATTAAAAGTAAATACTACTTTTGGACTTGTTATATAACGTTTAGGATTATTCGGGATATGATTCACAAGACTGTAAGTTCTTTTCAAATTTTCACTTTGTAATTTAGTGGAATAAATTTATTGATTGAAATTTACTAAACTAGTTGGCGTTTGTTCTTTTCTGTTACTTAGTTTAAGACCGTAGATTTGTAAGAGCTTAAACACTCGTTGCACTCCAAATACATAAACACTAGACATGCTACAATCAGTACATATGGAAGAGCTGAAAACAAACTCGTCGTTTCTACCTTTGTTATGTTGACCATTAAAATCCTCTGCTACTTCACCATTCCTAAATATTTTCAAAGTGGGATAATGTCTTGCCCCATATCTTAGGCATGTTGCTGTATTGGCAATGCAGTCCACCTATAATATAATCGTTAAACATGTGATAATATATTCCGGTATATACAACAAAGCGACAATAACAGTATCGCAGACCAGTCCTTAAGTTCTTACATGAACTTTAAATAAAGAAGTTAGGGTTATAACAAATCAACAAGGTTGGTAGGCAAAAACATGGTCCAGACAAATTGAACAGTTGGATAAGCAAGGATTAGGGGTCGTCCTGCAGTGGGATGTTATAAATTATGTAAGTCATTACAATAATCAGTTCTTGCTAGTTTTGAATACAGGAAGCAGGCTGCTTTGCATGTTTGGAGAGTCTAACAAATGACATATATTGAGCCCAAAGGACACCCGAATGGGACGTTTGGTCTTCCACACAGGACAGGCTGCAATTAGAATGCTACGTTTTGTATACCACCTAGGACAGGGGCTCTGTCAAACTACGACGTTTTGTCTACCACCCAGGACAGGGCTGATATCAAACTACCACGTTTTGTTGACCATCAAGGACACGGCTGATACCAGAATGCCATATCTATTCAACTGCACAGATCTGGCTATTGTGATGATATGTAACATAATAACGCTTTCAACATTCTTTTTCAAGATAAAAGTTAGACAAACATTATAATAAAGAATAACCAATGATCGCTTGTAACAAAAAGCGTCTAAACGATAATCATTATGCTATACAACAAAGTCCTCAGTGCTACTGAATTGGTGTTGTATTCCACTCTCTGAACTAAGCGAGCTTTGTTGTAATCTGGCTATTGCGACACTGCGTTCGTTTTATGTAGGCAAGAGAGAAAGTCCTATCATATCCGGCAACAATTTTCAGAAACAAAGTAATATTTTAGTTAAGATTCAGTTCAATACACAAGTGATATAGAACATATGTAACGTAGAAGAATACTTAACACAGGACGTCCACATTACGTACGGGGCTATCACCACCACCGTGAACAATTCTACATCTAAGTATAACTGTTTACTGGTGTCAAAAATTCTACATCCAACTATAACTATTTACTATGTCAAAAATTCTACATCTATGTGTAACTATTTACTGGTGTCAAAAATTCTACATCTAAGTGTAGCTGTTTAATGTTGTCAAAAATTCTACATCTAAGTGTAACTATTTACTGTGTCAAACATTCTACACCTAAGTGTAACTACTTAGTGGTTTCCAAAATTCTAAATCTAAGTGTAACTATTTACTGGTGTCAAAAATTCTGCATCCAACTATAACTATTTACTGGTGTCAAAAATTCTACATCTAAGTATAACTATTTACTGTTGTCAAAAATTCTACATCTTGTTAGGTGTCTAGGCTCGTACACAAGTAACAAGAAAAGAGTGAAGACAACAAGCTTTGTAAAATTTAACAAAGTAATTTATTTCCAAAGAAAAACAAGGTAAAAATGAGTAAATGGACTTACGGTTTACGAATCTAATCCATGTAAGTATAACTATTTATTGTGTCAAAAATTCTACATCTAACTAGAACTGTTTACTGTGTCAAAAATTCTACATCAAACTATAACTATTACTGGTCAAAAATTCTACATCTATGTGCAACTATTTCCTGTGTCAAAGATTCTACATCTAAGTGTAACTATTTCCTGTCTCAAAAAGTCTGCATCTATTTGTAACTATTCACTGTGTCCAAAATTCTACATCTAACTAGAACTATTTACTGTGTCAAAAATTCTACATGTGACTAGATCTATTTACGGTGCCAACAATTCTACATCTAAGCGTAACTGTTTTCTGGTGTCAAAATTCTACATCTAAGTATAACTACTTACTGGTATCAAAAATTCGACATCTAACTCTAACTATTTATTGTGTCAAAAATTCCACATCTAAGTGTAACTATTTATTGTGTCAATAATTCAACATCTAAGTTTAACTATATACTGTGACAAAAATTCTACATCTAATTCCTAACTATTTATTGTGTCAAAAATTCTACATCTAACTATAGCTAATTATTGTGTCAACAATTTCAGATCTAAGTGTAACACTTTTCTTTGTCAAAAATTCTACAGCTAACTATAACTATTTACTGTGTCAAAAATTCAACACCTAACTATAACTATTTACTGTGTCAAAAATTCTACGTCTAACTATAACTATTTACTGTGTCAACATTCTACATGTGACTAGAACTATTAACTGTGTCAAAAATTCTACATCTAACTATAACTATTTACTGTGTCAAAAATTCTACATCTAAATGTAACTATTTACTGGTGTTAAAAATTTTACATCTAGCTATAACTATTTGCTGTGTCAAAAATTCTACATCTAAGTGTAACTATTTTCTGTGACAAAAATTCTACACCTAACTATAACTATTTATTGTGTCAAAAATTCTACGTCTAACTATAACAATTTCGGCGTCAAAAACTCTACATCTAAGTGTAACTATTTACTTGACAAAATTTCTACATCTAACTATAACTATTTTTTGTCCCTGTTATGTAATTTTTATTATTTCTGTGTTAGGTTTAAATTTCTGTTTAATTTTATTTATTTTTTCATTACATGTTATTGTAATAATAACTTTATTCACTGGATTTGACATTTTTTCTAGAAAATTCAGTTCAGTTCTGTTAAACCTGATAAACACGCAGTAGTTTTTTAACTTTGTGTCTTTTGGTGACCTAGATTTCAGAGTAAGTTTCAGCTCGGTTTTAAACAACTTTTTTACATTTTTTATTATTGAATCTTATCGTAAGATTCATTCAGTACAATCGAATTCATCCATGGCGGACGTGACAGTTAGCATATAATGTTACTACGTCGCTTGAAAGGAAGTAATCACGTGACCTATCAGGTGGTCCGTTTTGCGTTTCAATTAACTATACCTATTTGCTGTGTCAAAAATTCTTCATCTAACTCTACCTATTTGCTGTGTCAAAAATTCTATATCTAGCTATTACTATTTACTGTGTCAAAAATTATACATTCTTCTTGGTAGGAATCTAAAGTACTTTAAAAATTAAGTACTGGAACCAGAAACAATACACTATACATTTTTAAACGTTAGGTAGAATTGTATCGTAAAACTTTTTCTAGATCCCTAACGTGAGGGAAGTGTTTTCAGAAACCAATACGGATCCGAAAAGTTATAATTTTATTACTTAATCAAACGCAAAATGTTAATGTAATGCATACAATGCAAGCAAATGAAATACAAAATGAATGCAAACATAAAGATTAATAGAATTTGAAGAAATAGAATATACAACTTGCTAAAAAAATATTCCACAATTTAATTGTTGCATTTAGTGCAGCTGCAGAATTTCTTTAATTCTGAATTTAATTTAATAGTAATTAAAATGCATTTTCTGTTTTACGGAACCAGATTTTTCAATAAAAAGCAATAGTGTTTAATATAATACTATTGATAATGAAAACAGTTCATCGCAAATTCAGTCAAAATGAACGAAAATGAAAGGAACCAATGATTGGAAGCGAGAAAAGAAAAAGCATAATAACGTTCAAAACCCTTAAATGAAAATCAAAAAGATGACAATTGAATTGCAACGAAAGCTCAGGAAACTGCAATTCAAATAAAAAGCAGATTTTGTAAAATTACCCATTTACGGGTATGCACCTGCCATAGTGACTATTATTGGAGATGCACAAGTTGGGTGGCAAGAGGATGCTAAATTTTATTTCCTCAAAATATTTATTCCAATTATCCAAACAAATTATCACTCGTCCATGGACTGTTACTGTGGTCTTGTTATAGATTTTTTAATTATTTGCCAAAGACAAATCACATCAATAGATAAATATATATTATGTTGAACCGAGTGTTTTCACCGGGGCATAAATCCGCTCCATATTTCATTAGCCAAAAATAAAAAAAAAGAAACTCTAATGACGATGACATTGCCTAATGCTAAGAAGATATATTTGATATCTCATCGTGCTCAACTATTTAAGATCAAACTTTACGGCTAGAATACCCTGAACGGCACATTAACATGACCGCCCGGTGTTTACTTGACTTCCCGATAACCGAACTGCAGATGCGAAAAATGAACTAGAATTTTCGCTCTGACTCTTAATGTTTAGGAGACATATAGAGAGACTTTGTCATAGCAAATAACACAACACGCTCCATCTTGCGACTTGCACAGAAAAAGGAGTTTTCATTCAAGTAATAATCTATTGGATTTCCACCTGTCCAAAAAAAACAAAAACAAATGCAATCTTCAAATTCACTGTCGGTACGGAATCGTCACTTGAAAATAAAAACATACTAAGCAAAAAGCAACAAGAACAATAAAAAAACTAAAACCACAACACAATATTCCTGTTGAACCCGAAAGAAAGCAAATAATACAAACAAACATAACAAACATGTAAACAATACCAACAAAAGCAAAAAAACCCCCAAAAAACAAAAAACAAAAAACCCTCCACAAAACCCCCCAAACATTACAAGCAGAAATAAGCTTGAAAATATATACCCATTCACAATAAGTGATAACTGTCATGAACATACCAACAAAACACCATATGGACGAGTCTGACTGGTGATCATGACGTAAAAGACTAGATATTTTTATATTGTAAGTGTTTGTTGCTGTATAAGAAAATACAAGGAAAAGTGTTAAGAGCCCTAATGCCAGCTAATCATGCATTCAAGATATTATCTCTTACCTTCGCGATAGGAATCGGTGGATCATTGTCTTTCAGTATTTTTGCGGCTTTTTCATATTCTGTAGCTAGTTGTATACACTGATAGCACGTAAACAAGAGAAAGATCAAAGCTGAGAGGCAGAAACAAATTAAACAGATCCTAAGTAAGACTTACAGGTGCCATCATTTTCATAATGACACTATTGGAGTTCGTGAAATTTATTGGCCTTTTTCCTCACTGATAATGTTTGCCATATGAGAATAACTGGCTACTAATTCGTACTAAAATAGGATTAAACGATTGGTATAGTACTGTAATCGTAGATAGGAAAACAGTTTGAAATACCTTTATTCGATTGATATATGTAACAAGTGGCTAAATGCATATACATCTTAGAAAAATCTTAGGATACATTTTTTTTTTTACTATTTGGTAGAACAGAGTGTGCTGTCAATTGTTTCCCGTGTAATCAAAACTCAAACAAAGGGGTGGAGGATAACTTTAAAAACATTTCCGATGATGGCACTAGTCTCAATATTTTTTAAGCATGTTTCTGCATCATAATATTAGGACACATGATTGCTTTTAGCAAAATATTGTGGATATTTATGCAAACTTTTTGCGTATCTAGAGTAGATATAATTTTAGCCCTCTTTTATAGGAGAGTAAAAAGATTGACGCATTATCCTAAAGGTTTGGCCTATGAAGCCTTTATCAAATCATATTTTAAACTTTTATCTTATGCACCATGCCAGAAACTAGGTTAAGCATTTAGTGAATTGTTCTGGTTATCCACACCGGAAGCAAGACAGATTGTGAACATGGCAGCTTACCATGTATGTTAGAGCAGATTAAGGCTCGAATCGACAGACAGGAGTACTATATCTCAACTTTCAGTTGCCAAATATGCTATATCCATATTAAAGTTTCAGGTTGCATCATTGGTTATTTGTGAGGTTTAACGTCACTTTCTGTGTTCAGTACAGATTCACTATTTTGCATTTCTACCTGGTGTTCAGACGTATCGTTGCCTGCTTTAATTTATTACTTTGTTGTACGCTACAATAATAGTTTAATAGCAAACATAAATATTATATTATGCCACATTTTAAATTTAGATTCTGCCGAATTACTCTTATGTTTAGGAGTATATTAGAATTGGGGAACTTTACATTTTTTTACTAGAAGAAGTGGTCATACATAGAATTCATAACCTGTTTTAATGATTCTTGGAGATGGATGCATACGTCGCTGTTGCTTTAAATTACAAACAAATATATATTATTTTGGATTCGTGTGAAATGTACCCTTTTGGGAACAGGAAGATTATTGATCGTCCAATTTTCAAAAATGATTCTGTGGCATCTTTAGATATGAGCCTTTGCTAGAGAGAATGAGACGGTGAAGTAAAGGGACATTATCCTAATTCGTAATCGAATTGCGTTTCCGGGATGAGAAGTTTTAAACCTCCTTTGATGTTACCCGAAGGCGTGATAGTTTTTGATTTATTAATGTAAAATTTGTAGGGGTTTTTGTAGTATTTTTTGTGGTAAATTTTTCATTTTATTCTAAATTAAGAAATATAGTTTATATCTCAGCTGTTGTAGACTGTCTCGTCTATGTCCTCGTCATAATTTAGTTGGAGGTAGTTTTTTCTATTTATCTCTTGTTCTTCCTTTTTCATTTTCGTTTTCTTGTCTCCACTGTCTTCATTCTCAGATCTCTTCCTAAGTTTATCTTGTTTCTCGTTCGTCTTCAGGTTCCGTCTCCCTTTTTTCTCTGTTGTTGTTGTTGTAGTTGTCTTTCTTTAGTTTGTTGAACTTCTTATCGTTGTTATTCTTCTACTTCTTGCCCTTCTGTGGCTTCTTGTTGCTGTCGTTGTATTTGAAGTTGTTGTTGTTGTTGTTGTTGTTGCTCATTTTATTCTGGTGACTCCCCTTTAGTTTTTGAAGCCTGTTGTTGTCTTTGGTTTTCTTGTTGTTGTTGTATCTTTTCCATTGTTGGGCTTATTTGCTGTTGTAGTTGCTATTGTTCTTCCTTTCTTTCCCTTTGGATGGAAAAGATTTTCATCTCCGTAACAAAAATTTGTTCATCTAGTAAACTTCTGTGCATAAAGAAGACTGGATTCATATTCTTCAGTTCTGCTTTCTCGATGGCCAGAATCCTTTCCCATTTTTTATTGGGCTAGGGGGGTACGTGTCCAGTCTAACAATTGTGACTCTTAGTTGGAATTTCTTTTCAAATCTTTCTACTGTTGCCTGCAAGGGTATTTCCAGCGGCAGGACTGATAAGTTCTCCCGTCTTTTAAAAACTTTTCCTTAGTAGTGGTTCTGGTTCTCTTATATCTGCTGCTTTCCCTCCAATTTCCATTTCTCCGTAAGGAATTATCGGCTGTCATTTAAGGCTGTCATTATTGTTATCATTGATGATCTTCTTTCTAAAGGAATCCCTGATAGGTCTATTGCTTGGGTTCCCTCTTTATAAGCGCATTCTAAGAACGAGCATTTTATTCAATTCCTCTTGTTTTGAAATACTTTTCCAACTCTCTGAGCTCTTTGCAGTATGCCATCTTGCACGTGTTGTAGATTTTCTTTCAGTTGGGAAAGACTTCTCAAATTCGTACAGTTTTCCATATATATATATATATATATATATATCTGCTTGGCTTCTGAAAAATTTCTGCTATTACATTGTCTTTCCTGTGGACATGCAGGCAGTTTGTTTCGTTCGTGCCATGGCGGATCAATATTAGAAGGCTTTACTTCTCGAGAACGAATGTCAATATAACGATCTTGTGAATAGTAATGGCGTAATTATTTATTGGTGTAGTCCCCCTCAGACTTTCATCATTGAGAAGACCCCCTTGTGCCGAAATTTGAAATATTTTTTTGTGTTTTGTACCCCCATAGTACATCTGGTGCGTGTATATTCAAATAGAATTTTGAAGATTTATGAATTTGGATTTGGGTTTCGTACACCGTCCTACTCTAGTGTCGGAGCTTTAATTACCTTAGTGATCCTTGCCAGGGATCAATGTTGTCCAGTGTATGCTATATGCGTTTGCTATATGTACTGTATGCTATCCGTTTGCTTTGGGTTTTTTTTTATGGACTGGCTCCATATTCACATTTATGTTTAGAGATGTCTTTAGTTATGAGCGTTCCTATGTAAAAAAAAAAAAGAATAATAAAAAAATTAATTTATTCCAGCTAGGGAGGTCAGGTATTAGCATGTGGCGGTGGCATGTGACTCATTTTGTTCACACGCTTCCGTGACAGAGGCCCATATCTTCATTCCCATGCTTTGAGTCCTTATCTATCGTGAAAGTGATGTGTGTAGAATAGAAGAGGAAAGTAAAAGTTTGAGAATAAAATAATCAAGAGGAAAAAGAAAAAAGGAAAATATTTTTAATGCTGAGTGCATGTATGTTGCGCGTTTTATACTTCGTAGTTTTAGTAGGTTGTATATGTACCCCCGTTTTTGTGTTTTCATAATGTTCTATAAATTGACCTTACCTTTGGGGAGATTCGGTACGACCCGTACTACCTCGCGTTAGCCGCGTAGCTTAGGCATCGTAACATCATATGCTCCTTAATCAGTAAGGCCAATCCCTTTCCCACTGTTTTCCTTCTTTTTGTTCCTGTCGATGTTATTGCTTATATTAGTTTCTACGAGGTATTCAGTATTTTTATTAGTATGTTATTTTATTAGTCTTAACTTCAGTATTTATGTTGGTAGAGAATACCAAAAACAGTTACAAAAACGATGCAGAGAAGCCCGTTAAACTTCTCGCATCGTGTCTGTTTCTGTATATATATTATATAATTGAATTTATTTAATTTCGTTAATGCAGTGTGTTAGTTCAAAATATATTTTTTTTATCTATAATGTCATTTGTATATAGTAAGTGTTTAGATTCCACTCCCCCGTATTTATCTCTAATCTTATTCGTGATTCTATATCTGTCTGTAGAAGTTTGGTTACATCTTAAAATAATAAGATTTTTGAATCTGTATGGTTATTGCATAGTTTGCAGGGTGGTATAGTTCTTATTAGGTGCCTGTTGAAGGCCACCTCTCCAGTCACCCATTAAGTTCCGTAAATAGAGCATGAATATTCATAATATATTTGTGGAAGTGTAATATACTTTTTATATAATAAGCTAAAGCTGAATCGAAGATAAAAACAATGTAAATATTTTCATAAATATGGAGTATAATTAACATTTAGTACATACCTCAAATTTACCTACTACATTCAATATTTTTAAAAAAGTGCTGTTAATTGTTATGTTATCATTTTCAAACTAAGAAAGGTATTAGTGAGAAAATCTGCTTCTTATAGTTTTAAAACTCTAGATAAAATAGGTAAAGAGTAACACCCCCTTACTGAAATTCATCTTTGTAATCCTATAATAGCAGCGCCTTGTAAAACACATTTTATCTACTGATCAAGTATTATATACCTTTCTACATCTGAAAAATTTTACTATATAATATTTTACCTGTGTAAATACTAAAATATATCCAGATTGTTCATCGATATAGTTTTGTAGTAACTTTTACACAATACTCGTGTAATAGCTGGAGGGGGAGAGATATTATTTAAATTTTAAGAAGGCTTGAACCGTTTAACATCTTTTAAAATGAAAATATGTTAAATAACAAAGCCTTTATAAGAGCGTTTCTTTTGCCTTCAGATTGATATAGTGTTTCTACCTATATTTGTTTTGTTTTTATAAAGTCATGTTCAATACCTACTTATGAAAGGGAGCCGTGGTGGCTCAGTGGTTAGCGTGTTGGGCCCACGACCGAGATTGTGCAGGATCAAATTCTACAATCAGCCTGACCAGCCTGGATAAGATACTGTGGTGTGTACACATCCCGTGAAAATGTTCTGGGTGAGTTTCTTTTATCATGACAATATACTGAATCGGTGGAATCTTGACTGCAGAATAGACCGAATAGATGTAAATATAGAATTTAATTACAAGTATAGCAGAAATTTTCACAATGTTAATGCTGGAAAACTTTTACGAGACAAACATGGAAAGGAATGAGGAAGACTTTGGGAGCCATACGAAGATCAGGCTCTGAAAAGTTACACGAAAGATCAATCTTCACATATCTGACTGGATGACAATGAAGCTGTACAGAAGTCCAGTTGCAAAACACTTCTCTAACCTTGGCCACAGATTCAGTGATGTGACACTATTGCAATTGCTCCCAATCCCAACCGGAGTTTCGAAACCAGGAAAGAAAAGGAATCTTACTGGATACACCGCCTAAAAACATTGAAACCAAGTGGTTTAAAACCAAGATTTCACCTCCCCCCCCAAAAAAATCCCCAAAATACAAACCAAAAACAAAAAACAGCCACGCACAAATAAATATCATCGTCTTGTTGCAGCCGGCACATTTTCATTTAAATAATTCTTTCAATTTGCTTATTAGTCACCCAAGAACCTATAATTACTACTAAAACAGCTAAATATCCGGGACATAATTTGCGGTTACGCAAATTTACATAAAAACAAATGGCGATATGGCCCATCGATTTTCAGGTCAATATAAAACATTTTTCAGCATCAGTATCAAGCTGAATCCCACTAGTTGAAATAATCAAAACTGTCAAACTTTTATTCCTGTAGAAACAGTCATGGAAACGTTTGCAAATCAGCGCTTTTTGTGTTTTCTGCTTGTCTTGTCTCTGTTTGGTATTTGCTTTTGAAAAGACTCGTTTAGAGTTGAAAGCGCTTAGTTCAGCTAGAAACTAGTTTTGTACTGTCTGTTGTCGGTTTATTGCACACACACACACACACACACACACACACACACACACACACACACACACACGTATGTATGTATGCATGTATGTATGTATGTATGTATGTGGGTATGTAGCAGGAGCATATATTTTTTAACTTTATATATTCGTGTTTTAACTAGGCAGAAGTTGGTATCTTATTATTTTATGTAATTAATGTTCATTGATGATTGAAATAAAGTCATCAGTTGCAATTATTGTGTTATTCTCATTTTACACATATTTAACCATTTAGGTAACCTTGAACCAGGACTAGTGGTTAGAGCGTCCGCCTCGGATGCGGGAGGTCGCGGGTTCGAACTCCGGCCAAGTCATACCAAAGACTATAAAAAATGGTACTAACAGCTGCCTCGCTTGGCGCTCAGCATTAAGAGGTTAGTGTTAGGACTGGTTGGCCTGGTGTCAGGATAATGTGACTGGGTGGGACATCATGCTACATGTCTGCGGCATGATGCCCCAGTGCGGGACATCAGTATAAACTGTCACACTGCAGACATCGTAGCGATATGACTGAAAAATTGTTAAAGCTACGTTAAAAATATAAATCACACACACACACACACACACACACACACACACACACACGCACGCACGCACGCACGCACACACACACGCACGCACGCATGCACGCACGCACGCACACACACACAC
The DNA here is from genome assembly GCA_016617855.1 of Megalonaias nervosa. Taxonomy (NCBI): domain Eukaryota; kingdom Metazoa; phylum Mollusca; class Bivalvia; order Unionida; family Unionidae; genus Megalonaias; species Megalonaias nervosa. The sequence continues at coordinate 57,016 of JAECUM010010719.1, forward strand.
ACTTGAACCAGGATTATCTGTTCGAGTTTTGTTCACTCTGAGCAATGAAGCTACCCTGATTTCTGTTTCTGCTGGGTCGTTCTATTGTATGACAAGTGGTAAGTAATTTTCTGATTGGTTAGTTTGCTACTTGTCTGTATAAACAACATAGTATGAACAGCATCTTAGTGGTGGTCATTCCATTGGAGCTTCTGAAGGGTGCTGGTCATGGTATTGCAGCAAGAAAAGTGCCTTTTTACTCACACGCAAAACTTTGGAAAAAGGTAATTTTTTTCTCTTTTTCCCTCCTATATTCCTACCTGATATATATTGTAAATATTAATTACAAGCACTGTAATTTTTCAGAAAACCCTTTTTAGAGCTATTCATACGTGTATTAATACACATACACATAGCCATCATTATGGCTTTTTACAACAATTCCCACATCAGTGGGGAGGACTTCCTCAAGCAATATTTTCGCACAGAGGAAAAAGAAGCAGAACAGGGACGTCTTTTTAAGGCTTTCAAGGACCCATGGGTCCAGGACCTGGATCTTTCAGAAATTCCGGCACAAGAGAGACCCGGAGAAATAGTCATTCTAGCTGCTGTAGCAATAATGAAAACTTGGACACATTGTACAACATAGGTAGGGTTTCTTATCTCCTATATCCTAAGAATAAAGGAAAGCTTTTACAACAGGGAAACATTGCCATAGGTGTCATGATAGCCAAAGTGACTGCCCCCACCCCGAATACTTCAACGTATTTGGGATACCCGTACAGACGTGGATCTACAAGTGCCACCTGACAAGACCATGTAGGGCACGTGGAACCATTGGCCATAGGAAATGGGATTGCACAGAAAGAAAACAACAACAACAACAACATCAACAAGAAAACGATGCAAACATAACACATGACGCACCCAAAACATATGCAGAGGCAGCTAAAGCAAGCCTCCAAGAAAATGACACCATTCATGGCCGAACAACCAACTGTTACACCACCACCAAGTGAAGAGGAAAACACGCAAACACAAAACAACACACACAGAACATACGCTGAAGCAGTCAAGGACTTCAATAGGGAAATGACACTTCTTGACATAGAACTAACACAAACCAATACACCACCACCACTACTGCCAACGCCAACACCATCTATATCCAAACTATCACACACAGTTGCTTCCACCATTACAATCAACAAGCAGTGAGGAAACATCACAAGAAGAAAACACAGCTGACAAAGAAATGGAGACAGAAGACACACACACACACACCAACACCACAGATAACACCAACAAAGAATGACAAAACCCAATACAACAGAGGCAAAAGGAAAGCAAACTCACCTCAGTACAAGATCCAAAAAAGACCAATTGTAATAGTGAAAATCCCCAGAACTCAGAAAATCATAGAAATGATTAGGGAAATGAATAATGAAAAAACCACTACTACTTCCCATTACGGACAAGAAAACACAGACAAAACCAGACACAAGAATTACAACAACACAAAAAGCAGACCATACAGACCCCACATACACAAATAAGGCCCGACCACAATTTCAAACACCACCAACAAGCCCAAGGGCAAAGAGTCAATCCAACAACCAGTCAATGGGAGCAATTGACATGTCAAAGAAACAAAAATATCAACCTAGAAGATCAACCGAACAGCCCCTAAAAGTCAGCAAAGCCCCGGAAAAGCCATCTATGATGAGCTAGCAAAAAGGCCCTCGGATCAACCCATACCCTTATATTTTCCCGGTCACTCTGGCTACACTACTAAAGTACACATCCTCTGACAAAGGCTACAGTCCAATTTAAAGTTGAAACAGGAGCAGGGTTCTCTAGATAACTAAGCCACTATATGAGCACTTTAATGAGAGGATATCAAGAGGACTTTGCAACTGGCAACTGATTATACATCTAATCAGAAATTATAATTAATATTTGACTTCGCGATACATCCAAATTCAATTTCAAAACATAAGGAACACGTACAAAAAACACCAATATTCTTCTTTCTTTCTTTCTCACACGACTTCTACGACAACGCTCTGAAGCACTGATAGAAAGATACAGATTAGTCCCACAAAAGTACTAAAGTACTTATGTAGAAATTAAATATAATTCAATTCTAAAACAAGTGCCAAGGCACTTTTAATTTTAAACTTAAAACCAACGAAAATGTTTTCCATCACGTCCGCGTGATAAACAATTTGAATCCTAAAATCAGCGCTTTGGTGGAACAAAACATAACATAAATCACGTAACAGTATGCTAAGGCATACAGAACTGGAACACATAATAACAAAACACAAAACACGCACGCATAAAACAAAAAATACGAAGCACCCAGATACATTATTTATATTCTTTTCAACTTATATTTCAACCTTAATATAAATATTTCAAATTTATTTATACAGTTAAGTTTAGATAATGATCACAACTAAAAAAATTGATCTAGATAATGCTGTCTCAACAACCAAAGGGGGAGCTAATACAACACAGCACTCACCAAATAGCATGACACAAGGACAAAAATGACTCTGGCAAAGTTAGTTCGCGATAACACCTGAATGGGATTTAAAAGAGAGGAATCCAACCCTGAGAAGTTTAGTCCCAAGTACTGTCCTAAGTTCCAAGCAAGGAAGGATAGAAATCAGGCCCACTGCCAGCCCAGGCAAAGGGAAGGGAGTATAACCTCACCAAGCTTCTTTGGGATAAGGCAACTAGAGAATTTGATGAACAAAGTATAGATCAACCCTGACCAAATTATTTATATTGTTACGTGTAGGCTCGTACAAAAATAACAAGAGAAAAGAGTGAAGCCAACAAGCTTTGTATATTTTAACAAAATAATTTATTTCCATAGAAAACAATGTAAAAATTGGAAATAGGACTTACGGTTTGTGAATATATAATCCAAAATTTAATCCTAAGATTACAAAATACAAGTCTTATCACTAAACAATTCTAATAGAATCCGGGTTTGAATCTCGATGAAATTCCAATATGGAGGCGATGACGTCAGATGATATATGTACTGATTGTAACAGATCCTCGATTGAATCACAGTTTATAATGTTTCCGTTAAACTCCAGAATAAATTTCCACTGAATTTCTTTCTCACAGAACTTTCATAAAGATAACGCACTTGTTTAGTTTTCTAGAGAATAAATTATTAAATTCCAAAAACAAATGAACTTCAAAAACAATTTGGCTTCAACAATATAAACACCTTGTACCTTCAAGGTGTAGAACATACGACTGACTAAATCTACTAGAGAGCGTCTGTTTAAAGCCGCGATTTTAGATCACATGGTAATTCACGTGATAGGCTACGTGATTTACTAACTTGAACAACGCAATAAAAAAATGCCATTTATCACGAATGCAAGAATAGCCCTATCTAAGAATGAAATTCTCACACTAAAAATATATAAAAAAGAAAGACTGTTTACAGTTCAGCTAACATGCGGACCGAAATGACCTTGGAAATAGCCAATCGTTATCACTCGATGTTTACAAAATCTCTGTACCAGAGTGAGCTAAAAATAGTGCTAATGTAATAGCTTTTACGTTCTAAATAAACTGAATTTACTGGAAAAAATATCGAATCCCGTAAAAATGATCATTACAATTAAATGTTAGGAAACAAAATAAAAACGAATTTTAAAACTAACACACAAGCAATTTAATTAAATATTCGTAACAATATATCTTTATTAATTTCAAGACACAAAGACCTATAACACTTACTGGGTGGACAAGGGAAACCCACACCAAAACAAATCGTTCGGAACACCAGCGTGTCACTGCTAAGTCCTAACCAGCGAGATATCCTGCGACGGGGAATAGTGCTGTCAACACTCGAAACGTGCCTTGACCTTTGTCCCATTTGATAAGGTAAATATATTTATAATATCGTTAATGTAACAGTTTTGTTTATATGTACTGTTTACATTTCTCTAAAATGTATGTTGAACTGTATGTTGATGCATTGTAGTACCTTTAATAGATTATCAACCTGCATATTCTTTTCTGAGCCTACCATTCTGTCCATACGCTTGTCTGTCTGTCTGTCTGTCTGCTCTCTACTTTTGTTCTACACACTTTTTGTTTTGAGTTTAGGTTTATTTCAAGTTCAATATGACCGCTATCGCTTAACCGGCTTGAGGCAGCTGTCCCAGATTTTTGTGCCGTTTTTCATGATATCTGTGCTTGTTGTTGGTCTTCGTCTGCGTTATTGTGTTCATCATGCACTGGCTGTTCTATTCGAATGTGTTTTTTCATCTTCTTGTATTGGAAACGAGAAAAATTAGACTTTTTCTCAGCTCTTTTGCTCCACTGCTACAACTTCCTTTGTTATCGAACAAACAGCCATCACGTGATGCTCGCCAGTCCACCCGTTTATGCTATGATGGACCCTCATTAATTGCGTTAAATGACCACTCCTTGGCTCTCCACACTACATTGTGCACTAGACTAAACGACCTGGGACTACATTCATCATTCCATAACTGTAAATAAAAGCGAAAAAAGAAGCGTTGTTTCAAAGCTGGCCGGCGTAGAACAGGAAGAAGAATTCCAGTTATCTCCCTTTCGCCCTTTCCGGCACAGAAATTTAAAAATTCGGCCGTAAATTTAGACAACCTAATTCAAATCCCAATTAAATCGTCAACCTTTGTGTCAGCTATCGAAGAGATACCATTGCGCATCGCATTTTTCAATGCCCAATCAGTAGGACCATCGGAAAAGCGCACAGAAGTAGTTAATTGTATCAACGATCAGAATATCGATATCTTTTTCCTGACAGAAACATGGCTAAAAACATCAGGCGATGAACCCAAGTGCGCGGATCTAACACCCACCGGTTACTCCATCAAGTCGTTCCGCCGCCACTCTCGCGGAGGTGGAATTTCTGTCATCGCAAAGAACTCCATGGTCAACCGTCATAACTACAATACAACCTTTCAATTTCTGCCACACATCGTTTGAACTACTCCAAACTACACTCACACTGAAACAAAGGTCAGTCCATTTTTTCTGCCTCTACCGCCCTCCTCCTAGTAGAAAAAACAAGCTGACAGAATCTCCCTTTTTGGAGCAGTTTCCGAATCTCCTGGAGTATGGAAATTCGATAGGTGGCAACCTGATTATTCTTGGAGATTTCAACTTTCACTTTGACTGTCCTGAAAACCCATGCACATCAAAACTCCTAGATTCCATTCACGTTTTCAACCTCAAACAGTCAGTTAGCCGACCCACCCATAAACATGGTCACATTTTAGGCTGGATTCTTTAAAGACCTGATGATAATATTCTACAGTCTTCCCTGGTGTCCCAAGAACTTTCATCAGATCACCTCTGCATTATATGCCATCTTGACGTATCAGTCCCTAACCCTCCACCTTTATTCGCTACTAAGAGAAAGCTCCGTATGATAAACAGAACCCAACTAATGCATGACATCCAAGCAAACCTAACAACTAGCTTACCTCCTACAGCAGAACGACTCGATAACTGCCTGCGTTCATTGCTTGACAAACATGCCCCAGCAACCAAGTGCAGAGTATCAATTCAAAAGTGTCCTCCGTGGTATATCAG
>JAECUM010010720.1:0-74482 GCA_016617855.1 Megalonaias nervosa
GAGCAAAATCTAACAACAACCCGATGCTGTTGGCCATACTAAAATCAATAAGAAAATTGTTTTTTAAAGTGATTCTGGCACGAAGCGTGTTATAATTTAAAATGAGCTCAAAATTGTCTGATTCGGATCCAGCTGCAGTTATAATCAATAACTTTATTGCTATATTTAGATCTGTAACGTTGTAAGCGCTTGTGGTATCTTATCAGAAATCCAAGCCGGGCCTGGCTGGATCGATTGAAATGTGAAATTGTCATTCACGTTAATTTTTATATTTGCCATCGCGTGCCAAGCAATAACTGAAAATAAACCTATTTCATATTGCGTCCCTGATTCCAGCTCGATTGGTGGATTAAAATAGCATAGAAGTTTGCACTGTCCGATGTAGTTTGAGGTGAATCGAACAGTAATGTAGTTGATAACATTCTTATTTTATTTGATAGATAAAACTCGGAGTGCTTAATTTGCAGTTATAAGATCACTGTGTAAAATATAATATTCGTCGGATGTTAGATAATAGTTTGATCTGAGATTATCTAAAATTTCAACGGTTTCGTTGTCGATTTATGTGCTCACATTAACGGCTTCTTTTGATGAAATTAATAGCATCAGTTGATCAACTGTTTTAGCTTGGAAGTTAAAGATTTTAATGCCACGACCTGATAGTACAGGTTTATACATTTTTGCTAATGTAAGTAATATAGTATTCCCATTATAGTTTTCTGTCGAATTTTTTTATATTTTCCAAAATAGTAATATATACTTCAGCGATGCTACCTTTCGGTATTTTTTAACAAGATTGCACGCTTCCAAAATATCTTTAGATTTACTGATATTATCACTATATTCAGATTCCTTAAATATTTTTATAATTGTTAATAACTAGATATACCAATCAATTTCTGCATCCTCCAATTTTCTGATGTTACCTACCGTAATACGTTTTTCTGATTTAAATACATCATTTTCCAGATCCAGAATTTCGCTATCTATAAGATCATTGCCAATTATTTTTATTGCTTTTTCAATTAAGTTTAATCGAATTTTTCTTTTTTAGCGTCCAATTCCCCCTGTTTTCGTAGTTCTTTATCTCGTTCAATTTTTGACCTTTCTTCTTCTACTCGATCCACTCTTACAATTTCTCGTAAAATCGCAGCCTGTTGTGCAACAGGATCCCCTATTTTTAATAATTTGTGCTGCAGCTTTTTCTGTCCTTCTTCAACTAGACCAAGTAGTCCTTTCTCTGATAACTTTTTAAGATCTTCTGGTGATGGTACAGAAATATCTGGTTGTTTGCCAAGTACAGCTTCAGTTACTGGTCTGAATACTCTGGCAGTTTCTTCGGCTGGTTGCTTCTTTTCCCCGACTTTCCTGTTCAACGTTTTTCTTAAATGCGGCTCTCGTTGCAACAAATTTCTTTAAAACTTCTATTCGTTTCGAGTCCATTTTTATAAGTATCTGTTAGATTAATTTTCACAATATAAAATCTTGTCTATTCCACATCTGAACATGTGATTTCGATCTCGTGCTAATTTATCAAATATAAAGAAAGTGCAATTTCCCTGGGACGCTGGCGTCCTGCCAGTAGCGTTATGATAAAGCTCAGCAAATTTATATTTTAATACACGACCCACTGCTCTCGTGCTATATTTTGTACTTCAGGGTTGTCGAGTCCAGCGAATAGTATAAAACAACCAGCATTTCGCCTGATAAATCGATCGACGTTATAAAAGCCGTGTGCTAGATAAACTGCATTACATTTCCTGTTGCGCGACAGTGAAAAATTAGATTTTATCTTATCAATCTTGGCGTTGCTTAGCGGTATGTCATCAGAGACAATTATTTTATGCTCGTCTGAATCTAGCTCGACAACTGGAATAAGATCTTCATGTTGTTTTATGATAAATATATCATCACCAGCGCCAAGTACATTTTAAAATTTTTTTCGTTATACTCGCTAAGCAGCTCGTATTTATCCTGCTGTAGATTTATAGTGTAAATATAAACTCGATCGTAGTTGAACTTGTCGTTAAGTAACAGATTCATTAGCAGGTTAGTTTTGCCTAATCCAGTTCGTCCTACTATCACATAATGGCAATCCGGTAGGTCGCAGTTGTGTTGATGCTTTGTTAATCGTTTCATGTCAAAGTTGATTATACTCATTCTATTTTAAACTGCATTTTATAAAACCAAATTTTATCAGACGGTCCAAGTTATATTTTATCCCGCAGTAATAATACAAATGAGATATTACACAAAAATTGGTACGTTAATCGAAAGCTTAAAAGAAAAAGCAGCAACAACCACAACCACCGCGGCTGGCGTAGACTTAACAAATTATTAAAATAAATCATGAGATACAATGACAGTGTGCCCGGTCAGCGAGTGCTAGAACTTGAAACAACATATCCTCCTGTCAACATAGATAACATACAAGCCGTATTGCCCAACTTTAGATGTTTGATAATTGCAAGTTGTCGTTGAGAGGTGGAAAAATGACTGGAAATGTCAATATGAGTGGGAACAAAATAGTACATCTAGAAATCGAATACCCTCCTGCTAACATAAATAACACACAAGCGGTAAGTTACGTGCATCTTGGCGCGGTCGATAATAACAAGTTGTCATTAATTGGTGGAAATATGGCTGGCGCAATCAACATGGGCGGAAAATTAATATTTAATATTCAACGTTGACCAATAACGATTTTGTAACAAATGTAAAGTTTGTCAAGGATAATTTTGTATGAAATCCGGTGATACGATGACAGGTAGGTTAGATATGGACGCCAATAAAATCACATCGCCTTATAATCCAATCGCCCCATCTAATCTTACAAATAAATTGACAATATCTTCAAAATTTACAAACATCACTTTTGATTTTTGGCCAATAAAAGTGAGTCAAGATCTTGTGATAAGTTTTATTTATCCCAAATGACCAGCCAGGGGAGTTTCATGGGCCAAACTAAGTATTTCCTGTCTGTAAGATTTTGGAACTACATTCTGATAGTTCACTGATCATTCGTCACTAGCGTGTACCTCAGGAGATCTCCATTTTCTCATACGAATTTCACTTTTAATGAAATAACAGACAGGTACTTCAGTAGCTTCAGTTTCACTAATGGCCCTCTGAAACAAACAGGAGATATCAGGATCTTTTTCCTGTTCGACGACAAGTGATTGTCGTTTGTCACTCTGATTAGATAAAAGAGAATGAGTATTTGAAAGATGATCACTGTGATCAATACCTTTTGATTGATCCAAATTAGAAGTGAAAGTGACCTCATCAAAAGCCTGACCAATACATGTGTCAGCTAAAGGAATATTTTCCATATCAAAATCATTCTCAAGAGCTTTCTTTGCCATAGCTCTGGTAACTGCACAAGCTGGGTATAAATCAGGGTATTCTTTATCATTAGGATCAACTTTTTGATCCCAGGAATGCTTATCAGTTACAAATGGATTAACCACAACCTTGTCTCCTGCTAGGTCGTTGCCTAGCAACAAATGAATTTCCTCAACGGGTAAAGCAGACACTATGCTGACTGTCACAGGTCCTGAAACTAAGTCTGATGAGAAATTTACAGAATGGAGAGGAACATTAACAAAGCCATACTCTACTCCCTGAATGAGAACACTCTCATTAGTACAGGACGTCTCAGAAAAGGCAAAGTACCTGATAATAAAAAACTTTGAGAAGCTCCTGTATCCCTTAAAATTTTAATAGGGATAGGATTGGCCGAATCACCCAAGAGTGATATAGAACCCTTCGACATGAATGATTCAAAATTCTCCATAAAAAGATCAGACTGGGGTTTATTAGACCCAACAAATGTATTGCTTTCAATACATGACCGTGACCTTGACCTCTTAGAAATAAGATCATTTGGGATTGGTCTATCTTGATTCTGATGCCTATACTTCGATTTGAAGCAATCAGAAATGACTTGTCCTTTTTTCTTGCAATAGGTACACGTAGGAAGAGACAAGGATGTTGAATCAAGTTTATCAGAAGCTTAATCTTTAGAAGTTGTGCCAGATTGAGTTTTAGAAGGAGTCGTATTAGGCTGAAATACCTTTCTGAGTGAAAGATTTGCCTACAACAGGAACTTTACGACTTAAGGAATACTCGTCAGCAGCAAGAGCAGCATTTTCCAAGGTTTCGATCTTATGCTCTTCAACATGATTCTTAATGTCATTAGGAACACAATTCTTGAACTCTTTAAGTAATACAAGTTGTTGGAGACTTTCATAATCATGTTCAACTTTCTTGACTAAGCACCATCTCTTAAATAACTGCTCTTTTTCTCTTGCAAATTCAACATTAGTTTGTCCAGCTTCTTTTTTATAGTTTCTGAATTTTTGCCCATAAGCCTCAGGGACTAACGCATAACCCTTTAAGATGCATTCCTTAACCAAATCATAGTCAGAACTTTCCTGTACTGACATTGAATGGTAAATATCACTAGCTTTACCAATTAGTACACATTGTAGTAACTGAGTCCAATACTCCCTTGGCCATTTCAAATTTTCCGCAACTTTTTCAAAACGAGGAAAATATTTGTCTACTTCTTTTTCTCTAAAAGGGGGCACTAACCTGATATTTCTTGTAATGTCAAGACTTGAACTTGTATGTGAAGTGGGATCGTGCTTTTCTCTTGCCAGCTCAACTTATTTCATTTTAGTTCAAAATTCCTTTTCATCCTTCTCTTTTTGCATCTGTACCTGCATTTGTTCTTTTTGTAATTGTATTTGTTCTTTTTGTAACTCCATTTGCATTTGTTTATCTTTCTCCCTTTCCTGTCTCTCTCTCTCCTCTTTCTCAAATTGTAATTTCATTTGTTTATCATTCTCTCTTTCCTGTCTCTCTTTCTCCTCTTTCTCAGATTGCAATTGCAATTACTTCTCTTCAAATTGCAACTGCAATTGCTTCTCTATCTCTTTCCTCTTTCTGAAGCTCGAGCTTCCTTAACTCCAATTCCATTTTGTATTTCATTTTTTAATTCCATTACTTTTAATTCAGAGTCTAATGCCGACTTACTGACCGAAGCCAAAACACTTTTATCAAGAACATTCTTCTCTACCAAATACTGAATCAAAATAATTTTAATTTCTTGTTTCGTTAAGGAAGATTTTGCCTCAGAAAGATCGTATTTTCTGGCACGTTCAAGCAACTCATCTTTTTTCAAACTATTCAACTGCTCCTGAGTAGGACTATAAAGAAGTCTCCACTTTCAATGACAGTGAAAGTCTGTTGTTTTCACTAAAGATTTCAAACAAAATGTAAAATAGTGCTTGGGATTTAAAAACTAGGGGAATTTAAACTTCGGAAAACAATATTCTAAATTATTTTAGCCAAATTCAAATATCCCAAGTACTAGGCCCCAATTTTCTCTTTTTACGTGTAGGCTCGTACAAAGGTAACAAAAGAATAGAGTAAAGCCAACAAGCTTTGTAAATTTTAACAAAATAATTTATTTCCCTTGAAAACAGTGTAAAAATAGGAAATAGGACTTACGGTTTGTGAATATAATCCAAAATTTAATCCTATGATTGAAAAATATAAGTCCTATCACTAAACAGTTCTAATTGAATGCAGGTTCGAATCTCGATGAAATACCAATATGGAGGCGATGACGTCAGATGAAGTCGTTGTACTTATGGCAACAGATCTTCGTTGACTCATATTTTACAATGTTTCCGTTTAGAATTCCAGAATAAATTTCCAATGAATGTTTTTGTGCCAGAACTTTTTATAAATATGAAGCACTTGTTTTATTTTCTAATGAATGAATTATTAAATTCCAAAAAGATAACTGAACTTCAAAACAATCTGACATCAACAATTGAAACACTTTGTACCTTCAAGGTGTAAAGATACGACTGAGTAAAAATTCTAAGAATGAGTATTAAAACCCCAATTTTAGATCACATGGTGGCCCACGTGGTCACCTAGATGGAACAACGAAACAAAAGCGCACAGCCGATAGACACGTAAGCCTTAACGAATCTTACTATAGATTCAATAAAAAAAAAAAGTTGTTTACAAATTAGAGCTATCACGCCAATCGTTTTAACTCGATGTGTACAAGATCTATGAACCAGGGTGAGCTAAACATAATGCTAATGTAATACCTTTTACATTCTATTCAGGTCAAAACAGAGACTAAATTTACTGGGAAAAATATCAAATCCAGCAAAAATTATCATTACAATAAAATATAATGAAACAAAATTAAAATAAAAAAGAATTTTAAAACTAACACACAAGCAATTTAATTACATATACGTAACTATATATATATATATATATATATATATATATATATATATATATATATATATATATATATATATATAGAGAGAGAGAGAGAGAGAGAGAGAGAGAGAGAGAGAGAGAGAGAGACAACGTTATTTCTTTTCATCGTTAACCACCAACGACCAATAATCAATATATTATGCATACAAACATAAATCTTTCAAAAACATCTCCACGAATTTTGATTGATTGTGTCGAAATTCATAATACTAGTGGAAGATATCGACAAGTATAATTAGCAAACTGTCTTGGTTAGAATACTGAAATGCAGCTTCTCCAATTGTACAATCAAAATAGTTCCATGATGGAAAAAGTGATAAACGAGTTTTTTGGGCTCCAAAATAGAACAAAATAACACTAACATGGGACACAATGAAATGGCTACCAAACACATTGAAAGAGAGCATCAGTGAACGGTGGAGTGACAGTGAAGCTATTTTATTTTTTGACAATTGACAATTTTTTTCTGCCTGGCATTGTGCGTCCCTTACTCAACGTCATGAATATAAACGATATATCGCCTAGAATATTAATAATTTACTACTGGAGATTTTATATGCCGCAAGGACCCAGACTAGCCGAGTGGTCTATACCGCTCGGTTTTATCGATCTCTGCCATCCCACCTCCTTCCGCGTGGGTTCGATTCCCAGGCTAGGCCAATGTGGGCTTGTGAACTTCCTTTGGGTGATTTGTTCCTACCGCCGTTTTCACGGGTTCTTGCTCCATCCTGGCAGCAATGTATAGCCTATCTTGCGCTGAGAAATGGCGTTAATACCAAATTCACAACGCAAACAAACATTATCTGCATACCCCTAAACTTCCAATCCCAAGGATGAATATATTTTAATGGGGACATTAAATGAAACGGACGTAGATTGTCAAAAGAATATAGTCAGCTTTCCACTTTAATTTTAAAGCAATATGTACAGTTTTCTGCTACAAACACATACAGAGGCATGGCTTTAAACACTGGGCAATTATTAATCTTTAACCAGCATATCGCATAATCAGCATATCGCATAATTATCTATCAGATAATAATGACCTTCACTTTAGTTACTTGTGTTTGTGTAGTTTTTCAATCATAACCTAGTTTTAACAAGTTTAGTCATGTCGCTACGATGTCTGCAGTGTGACAGTTTTAAACTGATGTCTAACACTGGGGCATTATCTTGCCTTATGGAACTTAATTGAGAATGGAAAAATGAGAGACCATTTTATTATTTGCAGAAAATAGTTTACTTATTTTCGGAACAATGTGAACTATTACTAATTGCCTATATATATATATATATATATATACATATACTATGTATGTATATATACCAACAGCAACCTTAACCCAGCAACAGCAACTAATAACAACAACTATGTATATATATATATATATATATATATATCAACATATATATATATATATATATATTCAATACACATTCCATAAAATATGATGCATATTTATTAAAGGGTATAAACAATTATTTTAAGAAAGATCGATTTCGATTTAATAAATGGATTGACACATATGAAACTATCATAATTTAACTGGTATATCTTGATTTATTTGTATGCATTTTTCTATTACTGCCCGACATCGTGATTTCTTTTTTTATCGATTTTATTTCTGTAAAATTCATTCCTAATATGCCACATGCAAAGGCGCACCTGCTAACTAGTGTATAAAATTTCGCTTCACGTTCCTCTTCGCCTTTATTTTAAAAAGAATCACGTTCCTATAAGATATATATTACGTAAATCCATACTACCGTGTTTCCATGGGTTATAGGTAAATTTAGAGATGTTACATCCAATCACACCTCGTCTATACGGTCTAGGTAAAATCATGGAACATCCTGGTTACCAGTTTGAATACAAATAAATCTCATTTAATTCTTGAAAAAGAGAAACCACTTGTGTTATAAGACACAAGAGCCGTGTATTTGAATTTGCTTTTGTTAAATTATTTCTGATGTATTTTTATTGTCGCAGGTACCTATTTTCTTATCTATTTTTTTTTTCTTTCGCAAGTCGAGGTTTGTGATGATTTCTTTTCATAGAAAAAAACGTGAATGAACTCGAATAGATATAAAGACTACAACAAACATGTTGTCGCCTTATAAAACTATATTGACTATGGAAAAAATGGGAAAGAGATGTTCACTATTTGCAGATGATATTTTACTTGTTTTTGGAATAATTTGAATCATAATTAGTTTAGGTAATTCTTTTCTTGCTCCTAGGGTAATGAGCTGCGATTTTGTTTAGAATATATTGAATCATTAATTGTTAGCATATTTTTCTTCCAGTGATAAGTCATCCTCTGCATTATGATGTGGAGAAATGCAGTCAATATTAGCGGAGACATTTTGTAAACGCAAACGACTGACGATTAAAATGTAATAGTTAAATGTAATATTTATAGTCTTCCAAATTTAATCAGACCACTCTGGTGCGACGTATTGTAAGAGATGCCCTTTAGCAACGTTGCAATCAAGTTTATTTTCATACACCCCATTCTCCAGTATATTGTATAGATATACAAAGGCCGAAGAATGTAGCTGTTATTGGGTTTAACATCTCCAAATTTAGATCTAAGCCATAGAAACATAGTAAAAGGGATGTTCAGAACAAGTATTTTTAGTAAGATGATGCTTTCTTGCTTGACTGGGCAACAGGAATGTCCTCTGAACTAAGTTTTGACCTAGTAGGTGCACCACTGTGCATAACGTAATAGGATTTAATTTTTCAACTTTAATCGTAAAGACTAAAATCGAACAGTGCAAAGGAAAATGTATTCGATTAAACTGATAAAAAAAATCCATCAATATTATGCGCTTCTTACTCGTCGATGAAGAAATGGCCACCAAGTAAAATGTTTTCTTTTGTGATATAGATAGGTCAAAAGGAGTCGGTTTGATTTAATATAGTCAAACGTTTGAAAAATTCACAAGTTTGAAAACATAGCAATTGAAAAATATTTTACTGATAAATTGACACTTCAGGAGGAAACATTATGAAGTGGATATACTTCTCCTGCTTGATAAAAGTATTTTTCAACAATTTCCTACATATTGAATCTTATAAACGTTTAATTTAATGACTTAAGATCGTACAGTAAAGACTGACATATGATTTCTTTTCCATTTAATTTTATCTCAACGTAAACCACGTTATGAGTCAGACCTTCAGCTATTACATATAAAAAGATACATATACCGTAATGCATTGAATTTAATTCCACGTTTCTCTGGAGCTACCCATGTATCTAAGCGCTCGCATTTGCACCTAACGTACAGATCATCATTTAATAAATGAAAGTTTCTCCATTTCTTCTCTCTGTCCGTCTGTCTGTCTGTCCGTCTGTCTGAATGTTTCGTATCAATTCCTCGGCCACTCAATCTCACTATGGTCGTCACTCTATCATTCCTTCCCTAATCACGGAGTTTTATCTGCAGCAGGGGCTCCGGATAGCCGAGTGGTCTAAACCGCTCGCTTTTATTGACCACTGCCAGCACATCTCTCCGCGTGGGTTCGAGTCTCACGCTAGGCCAGTGTATGTCAGTAAGCTGTTATTAGCTTCCTTTGAGTGGGTGGTTCCTGCTGCTTTCCCGGGTTCTTTTTACATCATTTATACTGGCCGCCATGTCTAGGGTATCTTGCTCTGTGAAATGGTGTTACACCCAAAATAACAACACAACAAAATATTATCTGCAGTTCCTAAACATCCATTCCAAAGGCTGAATATTTTTTAATGGGACATTAAATGAAACAGAAGTATCTTGAAAAGAATTTAGTCACGTTTACACTGTACAGTTGTCTGCTATTAATACATATAGAGTCATTGCTATTGAACGTTTGCCAATATAACTCGCTAATCAGCATATCGCATAATCATATATCACATAATATTAATAATTTGTACTTTACTTATGTGTGCTTGTGTTTTTCCTTTATTTTCAACTTTACGTTTACAATTTTACTCATATCGCTACGATATCTGCAGTGTTTATATTCATGCAAGTACAAGTTAATTCTGCTGCAGACGGGTAGCATGATGTTTTACCCAGTAGCATTTTCCTGCTACCAGGCCGACCAGTCCTAACACTAACCTCTTAATGTTGAGCGCCAAGTGAGGTAGGAGCTAGTATCAATTTTATTAGTCTCTGATATGACTCGGAAGAGGTTCTAACCCGCAACCTCCCACATTCGATGTGCACGCTTTAAGAACATAGGTCAAAGTAGCAGTCGAAACAATGACACAAAAATTGATAGGGCCTAATTTCAACACGGTTTCTTAGCGTTTTGAGCTAGACATGCCCTTTGTCAGGGGAAAAATAAACTTACATATCAATAACAACACTTAACACAAAATCTACAAAAAATTCTGGACTCCTATATGTTAGAATCACTAGGAGCAATTTACATCAAAAGATATTATAATACAAAGTTATCAACAAAACATACACGATTGGATACTTCTGTTTATCACATAGAAAACAAATATGTTTTGGCCTAATTCTAAGTTGTGAACAAAGTACTGAAACAGAGATCAAGTCATCTATAGCATTTGGTATAGACATTATATTCCGATAGAGGAATACAAGAAGGTTCTGCAGCAAAGCCGTTAAGAGAATCTTGTGTCGGGAAGACAGACAGTGATCAGTAAAAATGCTGCTACTACTACTACTACTACTACTACTTAATAATAATAATAATAATAATAATAATAATAATAATAATAATAATAATAATAAAAAGAAAATAAACATAACAAAATCATAAAAAATGTAATTACTTGGGTAGATATTAATGCAAAATTTGAGTAGTAATAATAATAATAACTACAACAACAATAATAATAAATAAATAAATAAAACAAATGAATAAATAAATATAATGGACACAATAAAACCATAAAAAAACCATGCCATTGTTTTGGTAGAAATTAACTTAAAATTTGAG
Source organism: Megalonaias nervosa (assembly GCA_016617855.1). NCBI lineage: Eukaryota > Metazoa > Mollusca > Bivalvia > Unionida > Unionidae > Megalonaias > Megalonaias nervosa. Next base: position 11,282 of record JAECUM010010720.1, read on the forward strand.
TCGGGTGCAAAACTGATGACTAGCTGCAATTTTGACAAGACTGCAACGGGAAGGTTGGATTTTTCATTTAGTCCAAACATCCCAAACGTGCGTTCTTTGTCTGATTTGATTAGATAACATCTCAAGGGACTTGACTGAATGTCCATTCGAGCTGTAGTGAAGATGTGAAGATGTATTTATTTGAGAAGATGTATTTATTTCAATTAGTCACTGGAATTACAAAGTGCTCAATAATATTTTTGGAATAAATCACTGTCTTGGGATTTTTATGAATTCATTCAAAACTACTTTGTATTAGCTCATGGTGATTCATCAGGACTGTTAGAACAGCAACACCATCTCAGGCTCTTGGTACATTATAGCACTTCCAAGGTTGGAATTCATTCAGAATACTCTATACTTGAGGACTATTTAGTATTTAATTTAAAATCCTTGAAGTTTTGAAATTTCAAAACATTGTTTCTTCAGTTTTACTAAACTTTTTGCTTTTCGCTCTTTTATGTTACTTTAAGACCAGAGAGTCGTAACAGAAAATTGGGGGGAATTCGTTCGAGATACGAATTTTTATAAATATTTCAGAAAACATCAATTTGTTTATGAAATTTAAATTGATTTTACTTGGTGGCAACGTATTCATCAACGCGTAAGAATAGCATTTAATACTGATTGCCACATTTCACATTAATGAATGCATTTTCCATTGCAATGTCCGATTTCACTTTTACTCTTCACAGCGAAAATTGAAAAATTAAATTATAATATGCAATTCGTAATAGCGTGCCTGCTAGGTCATGTGCTTATTTTCGGAGGATATTCCTCCTGCCCAGTCAAGCGAAATGACGTAATCTTTCTGTAAATACATGTTCTGAACTATGTGTCTATGGCTTAGAGCTAAACTTGGAGATGTTATATCCAATAACATCTGCATTCTCCGGTCTTAGTATATCTATATAATATACTGGGGAATTCGGTGCTTGTAAATAAACTTGATTGCAGTCTTGTAAAAGAGCATCTCTTGCAACACTTGCAGAGTGTTCTACCTAAATTTGTTTGACAATAAATATCACATGTAACTAAAACATTTTAATGATCAGACGTTTGCATTTACAAAATTATCGGCTAATATTGATTGCATTTCTCCACTTCATCATGCAGAGGAAGATATACCTTCAGAAGGAAAAGATGCTAATTATTAATTAACTTTCAACACACACCCCATTCCCCCCTCTCCTCTCTCCATCTCTCTGTAGCCATGTCCGTTGCCCCTTTATATATATATATATATATATATATATATATATATATATATATATATATATATATATATATACATACATACATACACACACATATTCTATTAGGAAAGCTAAACGTTGATGAAATAAATTGGAAAACACATCAACATAGCATCTTAATACTAACTTGTTCATTTTAATTCATTTGAACGCATTTTTTATAACCTGCCCGCCACCATTAATTTATTTCCGTTTTGTATTTTATTTCTGAAAAATTCAGTCCTGATATGGCATATACAAAGGCGCACCTGCTACCCAGTCGATAAAATTTTCCTTCACTGTCCTCTGACCTTTATTTCAAGAAGGCATCAGGTTCCTATAAAATACATGTTCCCAAAACCTAATACTACCATGTTTTCATGGATTGTAGCTAAACTTGCAGAAGTTTCATTAAATGGCATCTCCTCTGCCTTCCCTAGGTAAAATGATGTAGCATCCTGGAGATCGGTTTGAATTCAAATTAACCTGATTTAATTCTTCCAAAAGAGTAAGCACTTGTGTCATTTGACATAACAGCCGTTTATGTAATTCGAACAACCTCCACATATTGGTTTTATGATTTTTTTATTTATTTGCTACATTTAAGCGGTCCACCAAATTCCTTTTTAGAGTTTCATCTAATTTGATTTTTTCTTTTTCTTCGTATTCATACTGTTAGAGATCAAACATTGACAAGTAAATAATAATGATGCTTAAAACAATGACAAATGCGTTCCATTAACTGAACAGATCGTTATATTTAATTGGAATTATTCTTATTTAAATATATTGACCAATTAATTATCACTGAATGTGATCGCAAAGCAAGGACAATGACTTGATTGATAATGGGATGATGGGGATATAATAGTCTGTACAGCTATTAAAGGTGATAAATCATTGTTTTGTGTGACAAAAATCCTCAACTCAAAGCTGGGACAACAAAAGAAAATAAAACATCTGACGGACAAAAATGAAATAAGTTTAAGTAAGGGTCCATGAATTAATTTACTTGCTAAAAAGAGACGCTACAGAAAGGACTTAATCGGTCAACGTGATTCTACCAAGGGCATCGTTCGTCAGCGTAGTATTAAAATATTTCCGCTTTTAATTGATATATTTCATCGAACGTTTTTTTTTAAAACAGCGAATCCTTAAAGTGCTCACGGTAATCGAACAAAAGCGATTCAACTGACACAACAGACAGAACGACCTGGTCATCTTCGGAGGCCGTGTAATTAAGTAATATTGGTCAATCGATATCTCAGATAAATCAATGAAACTGACCGGCATCGTGTTGATTAGGTGTTATAATTGCTGATTATTATCTGGACACATTTATTCCACAAAAGAAATATATATATATATATATATATATATATATATATATATATATATATATATATATATATATATATATATATATATATATAAACATGTACAAGCCCAACGATAATCAACAAAGATAATATCATTGCCTTATAATGTACACTAAAGATTCGTCATTAGTCAAAATAATTCCTTCTTTCAACGTCGTGCATAATGTTCATGTTTTTATCTGAATGTCAAAATGTAAAATCATTTCCAGCTTATGTTTAAGTCAAATGACACCGACAATATGTAAATAAAATCAGATTATATTCTTGATATAATGTCCCTCTAGTCTTTAACAGATCCACTCCGCATACTCTCTACCTCTCCATCTTCTTAACCCTACCATTGTTACTGTAACACAGATTTTATCTGGAGACCCCTGCGATTCCGCTCCAGAAACCAATAATCAATATATTATGCACCCAAGCGTCACATGAAAATGTGTAATAGGTAAGACAGAGATAATGTGATCAACAAGAAAGAAACAATAATCCTCATGAATTTATTCAGTTGTATTTAAATGCATTCCTATACCCTGGCTAGTTTCAATAATACTGATGTTGAACGATTCAGTCTTAAAGAACCATATTTAAAGTTGCACATACTACCTGGTGAACTTAATTTCTGTCAATATTCCCCTTAGCCTGTCATGCAAGAAAGCATTCCATTTTTATATCATATATATTCCTAAAATACCCGATTTTATGTTTGCATGGCTTAGAGCTAAATTTGCAGATCTTACACCCAGTCATACCTTTTCATCCGACCTAGATATAAGCTACGACATCCATGTCAACAACGTGCATCCGAATAAACCTAACGGATTATTACCAAAGAGCAGCCCATTGTGTTATTTCACACCAAAGACGTGTACTAACATGTCAACTATTTTCAGACATTTATGCCGCATTTTAGCCATCAAACAAAGATCTTTCAAAAACATTTCGACGAATTTTGATTGCCTATCTCCAATTCATAATGCTAGTGGAAGATATCGACAAGTATAATAAGCAAACTGTCTTGGTTAGAATACTGAACGGCAGCTTCTCCAAATGTACAATCAAAATAGTTCTACGATGGAGAAGGTGATAAAAGATTATTTCGGGCTCCAGCAAAGAACATAATAACACAATGAAACGGCTACCAAACTCATTGAAAGAGAGCATCAGTAAACGGTGGAGTGACGGTGAAGCTATTTTATTTTTTGACAACAGAGTCATTCAGCAAAGGGTAGATTTTTCCAATTCCATTTTTTTAATTGTGAAACGGTCAACTATATCAATTGGAAGTTCTTTGAGCACAATAACGACAATAACAACCTGATCATTTTCATATTTAGTGCATTATATCTATACTGAATAACCGATATCATGTAAAAATAAAAACTGAAATTGCCTGCCTGGCATTGTGCATCCCTTACTCAACGTCATGAATATAAACGATATATCGCCTAGAATATTAATAATTTACTACTGTAACCACATACAATTCATCTTCAGCTACCTCCTTCTCTGTTGATTATCCTCTTGATACATATTTTTTCAGAAATCATACAAATATGCACAGTGGAAGGTATATTGAAGTTCAAACTTAATCATAAACTAAGCGAGGGTATTGCTTTAGACTGTTCAGTAAAACATTTCATCTGTCAAGACGTATGTTCCTTTCAACATAAAACACAATCCGCGCACCTGACTCAATACCCGACTTTAAGCAATAAATGAAAGAAATGGTAGGTGAAAATTTATCGTGATTATTGAAACTATTTTATTGAAAAATCGACACTTAGAGAATAAACATTATGTAGACGATCTTGCTCTCCTGCTTGATAAATGTATATTTCGATAATTTGTTTCATACGGAATATTATACATGTCTAATTTAATGACATTAAGTCAAACAGTAAAGGCTGACATATAATATCTTTTCCATTTAATTTTAGCTCAACGTAAACAACGATGTAATTTACTTCTTCAGCTGTTATACATAAAAAGACACAGATAACGCCTTGTATTGAATTTAATTCCACCTTACTCGGGAGCTATCAAGTAACAAAGCGTTCAATCAACTCTTAACGTACAGCTCATCATTCAATGAATGACAGTTTTGAAATTTCTTCCCTATCTCTGTCTGACTCTCTCTCTCTCTCTCTCTCTCTCTCTCTCTCTTATGAATTCCCCACGGCCACTTGATTTCACTAAGGTCGTCACTCTATCATTCCTACTCTAATCACGGAGATTTTATATGCAACAGGGGCCCAGGCTAGCCGAGTGTTTAACTGCTAACGTATAGCTCAATGTTCAGTGAATGACAGTTTTGAAATTTCTTCCCTCTGTCTGTATGTCCGTCTCTCTCTCTCTCTCTCTCTCTCTCTCTCTCTCTCTCTCTCTCTCTCTCTCTCTCTCTCTCTCTCCTATGAATTCCGCACGGCAGATCTATTTCACTAATGTCGTCACTCTATCATTCCTACTCTAATCACGTAGATTTCATATGCCGCAGGGACCCAGGCTAGCCGACTGGTCTATACCGCTTTGTTTTGCCGATCACTGCCATCTCACCTCTTTCAGCGTGGGTTCGATTCTCAGGCTAGGCCAATGTGGGCTTGTGAACTTCTTGTGGGTGACTAGTTCCTACCGCCGTTTTCACGGGTTCTTGCTCCATCCTGGCCGCAATATATAGCCTATCCTGCGCTGAGAAATGGCGTTAATACCATATTCACAACGCAAACAAACATTATCTGCAGACCCCTAAACTTCTGTTCCCATGGTTGAATATATTTTAATGGGGACATTAAACGAAACGGACGTAGATTGTCAAAATAATATAGTCAACTTTACACTTTAATTTTAAGACAATATGTATCATTGTCTGCTACAAAAACGCACAGAGGCATGGCTTTAAACACTGGGCAATTATTAATCGTTAGCCAGCGTATCGCATAATCAGCATATTGCACAATCATCTATCACATAATCATGACTTTCACTTTAATTACGTGTGTTTGTGTATTTTTTTAATTTTTAACTTAGTTTTAACAAGTTTAGTCATGTCGCTTCGATTTCGGCAGTGTGATAGTTTATACTGATGTCTAGCACTGGGGCATTATGTTGCAGATATGTTGCAATATGTCTCACCCAGTCGTATTATCCTGTCACCAGGCCAACCAGTCCTAACACTAACTTCTTAATGCTGAGCTTCAAGCGAAGTAGGAGCTAGTACCGTATTACTCGGCCGGGGTGCAAACCCACAACCTCCCACATCCGAGGCGAACGCCATAACCACTTAATCCACCACAGCAGTCGACACATGGGCAGAAAAATTAATATCGGCCCAGATTCAAAATGGTTTATCAACGTTTCGAGCAAAACATTCCCTTTGTCAAAGGAAAAACAACGTACATACCTATACAAGCACTTAACACAAAATCTACTAAAAATTATTTACTCCTCTTTGGTAGAATCCCTGGGGACAATATACATCAAGAGATATAATAGTACAAAGTTAAGCACAGAAAATAAACGAGCGGGTATCTTCTGTCTATCACATAGCGAACAAGTATGTTTTGAAATAATTCTGTGTTGTGAACAAAGGACGGAAACAGAGCGTTGCGATAGATCAAAAAATTGGCACAGAAATTATATCCCGGTCGAGTTATAAAAGGAGGTCCAGATGCAAAGAAATTAAGCTAATTGTGTGTCGAGATAATGTACAAGAACTATAATAATAATATAAATAATAATAATAATAATAATAATAATAATAATAATGGTCATCATCATCATCATCATCATCATCATAAATAAATAAATAAATAAACAAATTTAAAACATATAACGGACACAATAAAACCATAAAAATATGTTATTGTTTTGGTACATATAAGCTTAAAATTTGAGTCAGGTGCAAAACTGATGACTGGATGTAATTTTGATAAGACTACAACCGGAAGGTTGGATTTATCGTTTAGTCCAAACTTCCCTGTCTATATTTCAAAGGACTGAGCTGAATGCCCATTCGAGGTGTAGTGCTTGGCGACTTTTGCGTTGATTTTGTTGCGAATGTGGCATTTGTGATTATTTAATCGCATTCTGAAATCAACAGTTTCGGCAACATATTGATTGGAACAGATTTTGTATGTCCGAATATAGATTGTGTTATTTACTCGACATCCTAACTTCTGATTTTTTCTGTCATTAGGCAAAACGCTGCTTGGTCTGTTATAATTTCAATTTTATTCTGCACAGGAAACGTTGAAAAATTCAATCCTAATTCGCGATACATAAAGTCGTACCTGATGCATTAAATTCTAGTCATTCTTTCTCTTGACCTTTATGAAATAAAGTATCCGGTGGTCATAACATCTATGATCCCAAACCCACCCGTCAAAAAATAAAAAAAAGAAAAGATTTGTTGTGTTTCTATCATTTAGAATTTAATATAGATATCTTATATCTAATAACACATCTTCTCCCTGGTTTTGAAATATCCATTACAATATAATGATGAACGTGTGCATTGAAATGAACCTGTTTTTATTCTTTAAAAAGAGCAGGCATCTGCGATATTTCAAAACATTAGACGACAACCAATTACTCACAATAAGATTTTTATAATAATATATATACTTTTCTAGTCGGATACTTACCGTTTCAAAAAATATGTGTTAAGTTCAATTCCATTTCTCTGATTCATACCGATAAAAGAACATATCGAAAAGTTTTTGAAAAAAAGTGATAATTTGTAATAATTGCAGCTATCATATTTAAAAAGCCCAGTATCCGTTGTGGAGAAACAAAATAGGAACCAATCTATTTATAATTCAATTGGTTAATAAAGCAAGTAAAATACTTTATTCAAAATACTAATTATCACTTTATGAACAAATTTCTGGAAATGTATGCTTACCGCTTGATTATTATATTTTCAATTGTTTTATTTTTAATCATGAATCTTGCATCTTATATCATTTAATGACATGATAATTCTGCAGACCTTTATCCATAACTAATGGTTTGAGTTGGGCCTACATGTCTAATGTTATGTAGGGTAAACTTGTTTACTAGGTTTGAGCTCTGGATACAGATTTGATTCTGACCTTCCAATCTCCTACAAACGAGTTTTGTTTCCAGGAAATTTCCAATAAAATAACCCTCATCCTGGTTATTTTGCAAATATTATTATTTCATTCAAAGACATTTTGGATTAAGTCACTGCGATTCATCCAGACTATTATCACAGCAACATTATTTCAGGATGTTCGAACTTGTTTACTAGGTTTGAGTTCTGGATACAACCTTGATTCTGACCTTCCAGTTTTCTACAAACTAGTTTTGTTTACAGTTTGAAGGAAATTTCCAATAAAATAACCCTCATCCTGGTCCCCAAATTGTGTCTTAGGGTCTAATATTAATGCTGATTATGATAGAATTACTCATTCCATATCTTAACATCAGCCGTAGTGGAATCAATTCAAGTAAATATTTGAGAGGATATAAATATTCCAATTAATCATTAGAAATATATTTCGGAATAAATCACTATTTTGCAAATATTATTAGTTCATTCAAATACATTTTGGATTAAATCACTGCGATTCATCCAGACTATTATCACAGCAACATTATTTCAGGATGTTCGTACAACATCACATTCAATATTGAATTCATTCGGAATACTCTATACTTTGGGACTAGTGATAGAACGTTTAGGATTATTTTGGATTTAATTCACAATTATGTAAAGTTCTTTTTAAATTTTCACTTTTTCTTCAAGGAAATAAATTATTTATTGACTTTTACTAATGTTGTTGATTTTCTGTTACTTACATTAAGACCATAGAATCGTAACAGAATATTTGGAGAACTCGTCCGGGATACAAATTTCTTTAAAATAATTCAGAAAACATCAATTTGTTTTTGAAATTTAAATTCACCTTTTTGTGGATATTTTAATCCCTTTTATTTCCATGTCACATCTTTGGGAAATCTTCCGTGAAACCAACAAGCTTTCACAATATTATCTAAAGTTGAGAACTTTATTGTAAATGCTACCCAGAAAGGGTTACAATACTTGAAAAGGACGAACTGCGTCACCTTGCCAAATAATATGTTCATTCTGAAGCGAAGGCTTCTTTAACGAAACAAGATATAAAATATAGTTCGGTCCAATATTTGGAGTAAAAGCATTTTGTGGAAAAAAGTGTTTTGGGTTTGATTAGTAAGTCTCCATCTGGCTCTGAAATGAAAATAAAAGTGACAAAATTGACAAACCACATGGAAATGGAAGTAAGAAGGCCTCAGCGTCAGAAGCAAATTAATGAAATCCAAAATGAGAACGTAGAAAGAAAAATCCAATTGCACAAGGAGGACAAGGAGAGAGAGAGAGAGAGAGAGAGAGAGAGAGAGAGAGAGAGAGAGAGAGAGAGAGAGAGAGAGAGAGAGAAATGCAAATGAAGATACAAAGAAAAACAAAAGAGATATAAAACAAACATGGAGAAGAAAGAGAAATGCAATTGTAATTGCAGAAATATTACTACCAGGCAGAAAACACACATCCCACCTCGGGAAAAAGAACTAGATAAATATTTTCCTCATTTTCAGAAAATTGTAGAAAATTTGAAATAGCCAAGGGAGGATTAGACTTAATTATCACAAAGTTTACCTATTGGAAAAGTTCGTGAAGTATACTCATCACTCATGGTATAATAAGTGCTGATTATAATGCGGTTAAGTATGTATCTTGATGGGTTATGAGTTGGTATCTGACGCATATAGACAATGGTCTAGGAACTGTAAAAAGGAAACTGGACAGACCCATTATAAATTTTCAAGGGTAAAAATACAATTATTTGATAGGCGGTGATCAGCCAAGAAGGGTGATCGAGATAACGATAACCTCAGACAGTTCATGTTAGTTGAAGAATTTACGAATTGTGTAAATTGTGACATGAAGACCTACTTTGATGTGCAAAATGTCGAAACTTTAGAACCTTCTGCTCTGTATGATGTGTCTCACAAAGTATCAGCAAGTCCTCCTCTCAACAGTGTTTGGTTAACAACCATCCCAGTTTCATATGAACACTACAAAACCTTTATTATTAATTAGGATTTATATTTTTCAACTGTCTTTTTTATATTGTGAATCTTTCAAACGTTTGACTGTATTAAATCAAACCGACTCCATTTGACCTATCTATATCACAAAACAAAACATTTTACTTGGTGGTGATGTGTTCATCAACGCATAAGAATAGCGCATAATATTGATTGGTGCTTTTTAATTTAATCGAATGCATTTTCCTTTCCACTGTCCGATTTTACTCTTCGCGGCTAATCTTGAAAAATTAAATCCTAATGTATAATGCATAATGGTCCACCTACTCGCTCATGCAATTAATTTCGAACGCACCTGCAGTCTGCTTAAATTTGGGAGACAAAAAATGTTAAATTTAACTAAAACAGATTAATCGTCAGACGTTTACGTTGGCAAAGCTTATCGACGAATATTAATTGCACTTCTGGACATCATAATGCAGGGGATCATATATCACTTAACTGTCTTTTTATATTGTAAATCTTTCATACGTATGGCTATATTAAATCATACCGACACCATCTGCCCTATCTATATTACAAAACAAAACACTTTACTTGGCGGTGATGTGTTCATCAACGAGCAAGAATAGCGCATAATATTGATTGGTGTTTTTTAATATAATCGAATGCATTTCCATTACACTGTCTGATTTTATTCTTCACGGTTAAAATTAAACAATTAAATACTAATATGTAATGCATAATGGTCCACCTAGTCGCTCATGTAATTAATTTCGGACGATATTCCTCTTGCCCAGTCAAGCAAGAAAGCATCATCTTTCTGTATATACTTGTTCTGAACATCCCTATTACTGTGTTTCTATGGTTTAGAGCTAAATTTGGAGAGGTTATATCCAATAACAGCTACATTCTCCGTCCTTAGTATATCTATACAATATACTGGGGAATACGTTGCATGAAAATAAACTTGATTGCAATCTTGCTAAAGAGCATCTCTTGCCGTAGGTTGCACCTGCACTACTTAAATTTGGAATACAAAAGATATTAAATATAATTAATACATATTAATTGACAGACGTTTGCGTTTATAAAGCTTCTCGGCGAATATTGATTGCATTTCTGGACATCATAATGCAGAGGATGATATATCACTGAAAGAAAAATTTGCTAATAATTAATTAGTCAAAATATTCTAAATACATTAGCAGCGCATTATCCTTGCAGCAAGAAAAGTGTGAACTTAATTAATTATACTTCAAATTGTTCCCAACACAAGTAAAATAAGAAACAGCTCTTCTCATACTTCCATAGTCACTGTTAGAGTTCATACTCGTTATTTTCAGTGAAAAGAAATCATCATCACAAACTTCGAATAACAAAGGACAAAATAGAAACAAAAAGGTAGACTTGCGACAATAAAAATACTATATCAATAACTGAACAAAAACAACAGTCCTTCAAGAGGAAATAACATGTGGCAAGCGTCCTAGTCATTCTTCGAAAGAATGATTCATCAAAATAATTACAAAAGATTCAGTCTTTCGGCATGTTTTTGCTATTTATCAGCGATTATTTAAATTGTGAATCCTTGAAGATTTTGATACGTTCACTTCCCCATAAGCAAAGAGGGAGATTTATAATTATATGTGTACTGAAAAGTATAAACTATTATTTCAGAAAAGATATATTTTCATGAACTAAATTTAATACATGTAAGCAAACATTTTTTATACTAACTCGTACTAATTTATTTGAATTTATTTTTCTGTAAAATGCTATATACAAAGGCGCACATGCTACCTAGTGTATAAAATCTCGCTTCACATACCTCTTAACCTTTATTTCAAGAAAGCATCACGTTCCGCACGCCCATATTACCGTGTTTCCATGGCTTACAGCTGTGGATATGTTACATCCAATTTCACCTCTTCTGTACGGCCTAGGTACAATCATGCATCATTCTGGTCACCACTTTGAATCCAAATAAACCTGATATAATTCTTTCGAAAGAGGAACCACTTGTGTTATTTGACACAAACGTCATATATTTGAATTTGGACAACATCCAACTATTCGCAATAAGATTTTTAATTTAGTTGATTGATTTAACCGGTCCAACATTAGCCTTTTCAAATATTTTCGTCTAATTTTCTCTTTTTCATTCTCATAATTGAAGACATCGACACGTCAATAATGATAATTCTTAACGATTCCAAATACGTTCCATTGCGATAACAGGTCATTATAATTAGTACGAAATAAAAAATATAGTGATCAAATTAATATTCATTCAGTGTGATCTCCAAACAAGAAATATGACTTGTTTAAAAATACTAAACGACTCGCACTCCAGTTTCACAACGATTGTAGATCGACAATCGTACGAATGCTATATAACAGTCTGTATATCTCTTAAAGGTGATAAAGTATTATATTGTCCTCCCAAAATCCTCATCTCAAGAATGAAACAGTAAAACCTGAAAGCACTTGACACATAAAAACAGAAATCAGTTTCAGCAACCATGGATACACTAATTTACTTGCTTTTAAGCGGTGCTATGAAAAGGAACTTGATGTCGAATGGTCGTTGAGATTTTAAGAAGGGCATACTTTTAATAAGTCTTTCCGCTTCTAATTGATGTGTTTCATAGCTATTTTAAAATTGCGAATCTTTAAAGTGCTCAACGTGATCAAACGGAAGCGCTTCAAATGATACAACAGGAATGACAAGATGATCATCTTAAGAGGCAGTGTAATTGAGTCACATTGAATAATCAAAATAATCAGAAAACAACTGAAACTGCCACGTGACATATTTTATCATCTTATTGATTACGTAGTATATTTCGCTTTCCATATTAAATTTTTACTAATGAAACCCCATCGAATTCAACTGCCATATATACATGGCAACCCTTACATCATTAAGCAAGATAATTCTTATTTTACTATCGTGCTTAATTCCATCTTTTTACCCGAATGTCGAATTGTAAAATAATTTCGATCATATGTTTATATCAAATTCCACTGACAATATGTAAACACCAGCCATTGATCTTCTTGACATAATGTCCCTCTAAATGTTAATGCATACATTCCAAATCCCAGCTACTTCTCCATAACTACTGTAATATAGATTTTATCTGGAACAGCCAGCGAATCAGTTCCCAAGAGTAAGTATATTTTTTCCTAGTTCCATTTCATGAAACTCAGCATACATTTGTAAAACGTTGATTACTCAGTGCCTAAATTAGAAACACAATGGAGAATTTTTTACAGGTGTTATATTCATACCAACAAAGAAATTCCTATTGAACGTTGAGCACAAAAGACCATGAACCAATATATTGTGCTTCCATATGTCTTATGTAATGTGTATGATGTTACATATATTGAAACTGAGATAATGTGATAAACAAGAAAGAAACATTAATACTGATCGCTACATTCAATTATATTTGCATGTATTTCTACAGGCTGGTCAGTATCAATATTCCTGATGTTGGAAGATTTATTCCTTATGTACCATAAATAAATTTGTACATACTACCACGTGAACTTAATTTCGGTCAATATTCCTCTATCCAGCGTTTTCATAAAATATATTTTCCGAAAATACCTGTTTTTGTGTTTCTATGGTTTCGAGCTAAATATGGAAATCTTACATCCAATCTCACCTCTTCACCTGAAAGTTCATCAAGAAGGTTGATCAATTTTACGATACCCCCGTCAGCTCATATTAGTTGAAAAGTTTAAGAATAGCCTCAGTTTTGAAGTTAGGACCCACCTTAGTGAGCAAAATATCGAAACCTTGTAAAATGCTGCTCCTACAGCTGACGTTTATTCTTTGACTCTCACAATTTCATTTGTCAATAACTTCGCTTTCAGTAGCTTTTTAGTAAACAACCATCTCAGTCTCATACAACCATTCCCAAATCTCTAAAATATTTAGTCTTTCAGCTTAATATTTATAATTTTCAATTGCTTTTCTTAAATTTGTCATTCTTTCAAACGTTTGAAGATATTAAATTAAACCCATTTCCTATTGACCAATCTCTATCACATATCAAAACATTTTGATTGGTTGGCAACGTGTTCATCATGTATACGTAAGAAGCCTTGTCAAGAATATTAATCATTTACTCCAAAGACCATATAGAATTCATCTCCAAAATATTGTCATCTCTTCAGATCTTATTATCGTCTTATTTTAATCAAATAAAAGAAACAACGCGAAAGAAAAGCGTACAATACCGATTAGCACTTTTGAATTAAATCGAGTGCATTTCAAATCACACTGTCCGATTTCAATTTTACTCTTCACAGATAATGTACAAAATTTAAATCCAAATATGGCGCAACTACTAGATCATGAACTTAATTTTGGAGGACGTTCCTCCTGCCGATTCGAGAAAGAAAGCATCATATTTATGCACATACATTTTCTGATCACCCCTTTAACTGTGTTTCTATAGCTTAGAATTAAATTTGGAGCTGTTATATCAAATCCAAGTCAAATTCTGCAGCTTTAATATATGCGTTAAATATACTCGAGAATGACACCGCTCCGGTGGCTTAGTGGTTAGAGTATCCGCCACGGATGCGGGAGGTCACGGGTTCAAACCCCGGCCGAGTCATACCAAAGACTTATAAAATTGGTACAACAGTTGCCTTGCTTAAGGCTCAGAATTAAGAGGCGAATGGTCGGCCTGGTGTCAGGATAATGTGACTGGGTGGGACATCATGCTACATGTCTGCGACATGATGCACAGTACTAGACTATAAACTGCCACACTGCATACATCGTAGCGATATGACTGAAAAAAAATGTTAAAGCTCTGTTAAAAATCCAAATCAATCACACACACACACACAAACACACAGATACTCAGGAATGGGGTGCATGGAAATTAAATTGATTGCAATCTTGCAAAGAGCTACTCTGGCAATACGTTGCACAAGAGTGGAATACTTAAACTTTGATGACAATAAATGTATTAATGAAAGTATGAATTAATAAAAAAGAGTTCCAATTGTTCCCAAAACAAGTGAAATATCTTCTAAAAATAATAAACATCTCTTTCTCATTTTTCCATCGTCAATATAGTTTCATAAGGGGAAAGTATATATGCTACAGTCCATATATCTAGTAGAAGTTATACGCATTATTTTCTGTCAGGAAAAAAAAATCATCACAAGCATGGAATAACAACAAAAAATTAGAGAAGAAAATAAAAGAAAAGAAAATCGAAAGACCTGAGATTATGAAACCACCACAGAAATAATTGAATAAAAGCAACGCGACTAATTTAATGACATCAAATCAAAAAGTAAAGACTGACATAAATTTCTATTTCAGTTAATTTTATCTCAACGTAAACACGATGTGAGTCACTTCTTCACCTGTTGCATGTAACAAAATATAGATAACGCCTTCTTTTGAATGTAATTCCACCTTATTCGGGAGCTATCAAGTAACACAGCGTTCACATCTCCTCCTAACGTATAGATCATCATTCAGTGAATGACAGGTTTGCAATTTCGACCGTCTGTCTGTCTGTCTGTCTGTCTGTCTGTCTCTCTCTCTCTCTCTCTCTCTCTCTCTCTCTCTCTCTCTCTCTCCTATGAATTCCTCACGGCCGCTTAATTTCACTAAATTCGTCTCTCTATCATTCCTACTCTTATAACAGATTTTATACGCAGCAGGGACCCAGTGTAGACAAGTGGTCTAAACCGCTCGGTTTTACCGACTACTGCCATCTAGCCTCTCTTCGCGTGGGTTCGAAGCTCAGGCTAGGCCAATGTGGGCATGTGAGAAAGATGCCAGTAGCTTCCTGTGGGTCATTCTTCCCTACCGGTGTTTTCACGGGTTCTTGCTCTATCCATTATAGTGGCTGCCATGTCATGCCTATCTTTTGCTGTGAAATGGCGTTAGTCCCAAAATTACAACTCAACGAAACATTATCTACAGCCCCCTGAGCTTCCATTCTCAAGGTTGAATATATTTTAATGGGGACATTAAATGAAACAGAAGAACACTTCGAAAAGAATATTGTCAACTTTACACTTAAATTTTAAAGGTGTCTCGTACGAATACATAGAGAAGCATAGCTTTTTAACACTGGGCAAATATTACTCGTTAATCAACATATCGCATAATCATCTATCACATAATAATGACTTTCACTTTACTTACGTGTGCTTGGTTAGATTTTTTTATTTTTAACGTAGTTTTAACAAGTTTAGTCGCGTGGCTACAATGTCTGCAGTGTGACAGTTTATACTGATGTCTAGCATTGGAACATAATGCTGCAGAAATGTAGCATCATGTCCCACCCAGTCGTATTATCCTGTCACTAGGCCGATCAGTCCTAATACTAACCTCTTAATGCTGAGCTCCAAGAGAGGTAGGAGCTAGTACCATTGTATAAGTCTTTGATATGACTCGGTCGGGGATCGAACCCGCAACCTCCCACATCGGAGGCGAATGCCATATCAACTTAAGCCACTGGAGCGGTCGACACATTGATAGAAAAATTTATATCGGCCCTTTTTCAAAACGGTTTCTCAACGTTTCGAGAAAAACAATCCCTTCGTCAAGGAAAAACAACTTACATACAAAGACAATCACTTAATACAAAATCTACGATAAATTCCGGATTAGTATTGCTAGAATCACTGAGGACAATTTACATCAAGAGATATAATGCTACAATATTATGCACAAACAATAGATGAGCGGGTTTTTCTGTCTATCACATAGATTAAGTCATCTAGAGCAATTAACATAGAAATTTTATCCAGTTAGAGTAATGCAAGGAGGTTTAGAAGCAAAGACGTTAAGGTAATTGTATGTTGGGATAATGGACACTGAACTATAATAATAATAATAATAATAATAATAATAATAATAATAATAATAATTAAATAAATAAATAATTACGATGGACACAATAAAACCATAAAATCATGTCATTGTTTTGAGAGATAGTAGCTCAAAATTTGAGTCGGGTGCAAAACTGATGACTGGCTGTAATTTTGATAAGACTGAAACCGAAAGGTTGGTTTTTTCATTTAGTCCAAACTTCTCACATGTGTGTCCTATGTCTGTCCATCCGATGTTATTTTCAATCTGTAACATGTCAAGGGACTCGACTGAATGTCCATTCGAGTTGTAGTGCTTAGCGACTTTCGCGTTGATTTTGTTGCGAATCTGGCTTTTGTGATTATTCATTCGCTTTCTGAAATCAATGGTTTCACCAACATATTGAATAGAACAGATCTTGCATATCCCAAGATAGATTGTATTATTTAGTCGACATCCTAACTTCTGATTGATCGTATCCTTAGGAAAACACTGCTTGGTCCATTTGGTTTCATTTGCTGTCATTCCTATACTCTGTCATAATTTCAATTTTATTCTGCACAATAAACGTTGAAAAATTCAATCCTAATTTGCGATACATAAAGACGCAACTGATGTACTAAATTCTGGTCATTATTCCTCTTGGCTTCTGTGCAAGAAAGTGGTCATAACATATATGATCCCGAACCAATCCGCCAAAAAAGTATTTGTTGTCTTTCTATCGTTTACAACTTCGACATTTCGAACTAAGCTCATGTATTTAACATTAAACGACTTCTAATTACCCAATTAGTCGGATACTTACCGTTTCAAAACATATGTATTCAGTTCAGTTTCATTTCTCTGATTCATACTGATAAAGGAACGTATCGGAAAGTAAAAAATGATAATTTGTAAGAATTGCAGCTATTATATATACAATGCTCATTATCCTTTGTGGGAAAAACTATCAACCAAATTATATATAATTAAACTGGTTTATAAAGCAAGAGAAATACTTTATTCAAAATATTAGTTATCACTTTATGAACAAACTTTCGATAAAATATGCTTTCCCCTTGATTGTTATATTTTGAATTGTTTTATTTTTAATCATGAATCATTCATCTTATATCATTTAATTACATGATAATTCTGCACACCTTTATCCATAACTGAGGGTTTGAGTTGGACCTACATGTAAACAAATCAACAAACAGCTCTATCTCGGTTTTCCATAGTCACTATAGGTCCGTACGAAGACAATAAGTATGCTACAGTCTATATATCTATTAGAGTTCATACTCTTTATTTTCTTTGAAAGTAATCATCATCACAAACCTCGAATAACAAAGGAAAAAAATCAAATGAAAATGGGTAGAATTGCGATAATAAAAATTTTATATATAAATAACTGAACAAAAGCAAAGTGACTTCAAGAGGAAATAACATCATAGTGATTCTCCGAAAGAATGATTCATCAAAATAGTTATAAAAAATTCAGTCTTTCCGTATGTTATTGATATTTCTCATCGATTATTTAAATTGTAAATCTTTGAAGCTTTTAATACAATCGCTTCCACTAACTCTTTCCCCATCTCCTTACCCGTTGCGTCTTCATTCATTCACACACACACACACACACACACACACACACAAACACACACACACACACCATACACACACACATATGTTTATATATATATATATATATATATATATATATATATATATATATATATATATATATATATATATATATATATATATATATATATATATATATATATATATATATATAAGCAAACCTTCGTAATAGTAACTGGTAATAATTTATTTGAATTCATTTTTCTGTAACCTGCTGTCCCACATCATGAATTATTTCTCTTCTGTATTGTATTTCTCAAAAATTCATTATAAATGTGTCATATACAAAGGCGCACCTGCTACCTAGTACATAAAATTTCGCTTCACATACCTCTTGACCTTTATTTCAAGAAAGCATCACGTTCCGCAAATCCATACTGCTGTGTTTCCATGGCTTACAGCTGTGGATCTGTTACATCCAATTACACCACTTCTGTACGGCCTAGGTACAATCATGAAACATCCTGGTCACCAGTTTGAATCCAAATAAACCTCATTTAATTCTTGCAAAAGAGTAATGTATTTGAATTTGGACAACCTCCAACTATTCGCAATAAGAATTTTAATTTAGATGATTGATGTAAGCTGTCCAACATTTGCATTTTCAAATATTTTCGTCTGATTTTCTCATTTTCATGCTCATATTTGAAGACATCGACACGCAAATAATGATAATTCTTAACGAGTCCAAATACGTTCCATTAAGAAAACAGTTCGTTATCCTTAGTACGAAATACAACAAATATATTGACCGAATTAATTATCATTCAGTGCGATCTTCTAACAAGGAAAATGACTTGTATAAAAATACTAAACGACTCGTGCTCCAATCTCACGATTGTAGATCGACAATCGTACGAATCCTATATAACAGTCTGTATATTTCTTAAAGGTGATAAAGTATTACATTGCCTTCCCAAGATCCTCATCTCAAGACTGGAACAGAAAAAGCTGAAACCACCTGATTCACAAAACAGAAATCAGTTTCAGCAACCATGGATACATTAATTTACTTGCTCTTAAGCGGCGCTACGGACTGTAACTTGATCTCGGATCGTCGTTGTGATTTTAAGAAGGGCTTTCTTTTAATAAATCTTACTGCTACTAATTGATATGTTTCATCGCTATTTTAAAATTGCGAATCTTTAAAGTGCTCAACGTGATCAAACAGAAGCGCTTCAACTGACACAACAGGAATGATGAGATGATCATCTTATCAGGCTGTGTTAGTGAGTCACATTCAATAATCAAAATAATCAGAAAAGTACTGAAACTGCCTCGTGGCATATTTTATCATCGTATTGATTAGGTATTATGTTTCGCTGTGCATATTTAACGTTGACCAATGTAACCACATAGAATTCAAATATAACATACATTACTACCTCTCCATTTACTAATTATTCTCTTGAGACATTAATTTCATAAAGCATATAAACACAATGCATGTATGTGTATATATATATATATATATATATATATATATATATATATATATATATATATATATATATATATATATATAATTTAATGTTTAATTGTTTTGTGAAATTGATGTCTCAAGAAATAACTAGCAGATGGAGACACAGTAATATATGTTACATCTGAATTCTGTGTGGTTGCATTTGTCAAAGTTATATATATATATATATATATATATATATATATATATATATATATATATATATATATATATATGGCAACCCGTACATTATTAAACAGGAGAATTCTTATTTTACCTTCGTGCTTAATTCCATCTTTTCATCTGAATGTCGAATTGTTAAATAACCTCCATAATATGTTTATATCAAATTCCATTGAGTACATATAAGCACAAGCAGATCATTGTCTTGACATAATGTCCCTCTAATTGTTAATGCATACATTCCAAATCCCAGCTACTTCTCCATCTTCATAACACTCCATAAATACTGTAATATCGATTTTATCCGGAACAGCCAGAGATTCGGGTCCCAACAGTAAGTATATTTTTTTCCTAGTTCCATTTCATGAAACTCAATATAGCTCTGGAAAATGTTGAATACTCAATACCTTAATTAGAAACACAATGTAGAATTGCTTACATATGTTATATTCATACAAAGAAAGAAATTCTTTTCCAACGTTGAGCATAAACGAACATGAAACATTACATTGTGCTTCCATATGTTATATGTAATATGTATGATGTAACATCCATTAAGACAGATAAGGTCATGAACAAGAAAGAAACATTAATACTGATCGCTACATTCAATTATATTTGAATGCATTTCTACACGCTGGCCAATATCAATGTTCCTGATCTTGGAAGATTGAGTCCTTATGTACCATAAATAAAGCTGCACGCTCTACCTGGTGATCTTAATATCGGTCAATATTCTCTTTCTATGTAATGCAAGGAAACATTGTGTTTTTCATAATATATATTTTCCGAAAATACCTGTTTTTGTGTTTCTATGATTTCGAGCTAAATTTGGATATCTTACGTCCAATCACACCTTTTCACCCGACCAAGATATAAACTACAACATCCATGTCATCAATGTGCATCCGAATAAACCAGCCTGAATTATTGCAAAAGAGCAGACATTTGTGCTACACCAGAGACGTATACTAACATTTGGACGATTTTCTTGGATTTATGCCGCATTTTAACCGTCAAGAACAGACATTTCAAAAACATTTCCACGAATTTTGATTGCCTGTCTCCAATTCTTAATACTAGTGGAAGATACGCGTCGCAGTTCCGGCAACTTCTGCGACGCCGTTGGTGCCAAGTTGTATCGTCATCCGTCCTTCCCTTGGATCCACCAGCTGCGTGGAGACGGTGGGGATCTGCTGCATGGCAACAGCTAATTCTCCATACTACCCGGCCCAGGCTTCGTAGCGCCACTGGAGAGGACACTCCAGCGTCGTCGTAAGACGTCGGCACAACACGGGAATCAGCAGTTAACCTGTTCTAAGCCATAGCTCGATTGGCTTAGAACTTGGTGCCAGGGGTTGCTTCGACGGTGGGAAAGACCGCCATGTCTCATTGGACAGCTACCGCCCGCCTCAAGCTGGGCAGCCCCCAGTCAGTAAGGTGCTGTCCCGCCGTTGCCTGCCTGCTTCACTGGGTGCGTGGAGCTTAGAGAACCATCTCGACAAGCGCGACACAAACACCGCACCAGACAAGACTCAAAGAAGAAAAACGAAGACTCCAGCTCTTCTTTTCGCAAGCTGGAACGTTAGGACCTTGTGTCCTAAACTCACCACTGACCTGCAGCAGATCGACGACGCACGGAAGACTGCCGTCATTGACAGGGAACTGTCCCGACTAAACGTTGACATTGCCTGCCTTCAGGAGACCCGACTGGCCGACAACGGTACCATCAGGGAAGCCAACTATACCTTCATTTGGCAAGGGAAGTCCTTGGACGAACCTAGGCAATACGGTGTCGTTTTCACTGTATAAAATACGCTCGTCGCCTTCATTGAGCCTCCGTCATCAGGCACTGAGAGGATCCTTGCCCTCCTGCTGTCAACATCCTCAGGCCCAGCCAACATCTTCAGCGTGTACGCCCCAACCCTCTGCTCCACCCCAGAGGAGGAAGACCAGTTCTACGAGGCTCTGGATCAAGCAATATCCAGTATCCCCAGCACGGAAGGCCTCTACCTACTAGGAGACTTCAACGCTAGAGTGGGAGCTGATCACGAGGCCTGGCGCACCTGTCTCGGCTCTCACGGAAGGGGCAAGATCAACGAGAACGGTCAACGACAGCTGCAGATGTGCTGCTCCCACAGCCTATGTGTGACCAACACCTTCTTCAAATGCAAGGATATCCACCAGGTGTCATGGAGACACCTAAGTTTCCGCAACTGGCACCAGTTAGACCTAGTCATCAGTAGGCGTGCTGAACTGGCCAGTGTCCTCCTCACCCGCGCTACCACAGTGCCGACTGCGACACGGACAACTCCCTCGTGGCCAGCAAGGTGCGAATAATACCCAAGAAGCTGCACCACGCCAAGAAGAAGGGTCGCCCACACATCAACACATGCTGTGCAAGCAACCCAGAGAAGACACAGCACTTCATCAGCAAGCTGCAGGAGGCTCTCCCAGACCTGCCAGTCATGGAGAAACTAGACACACCGCCCACCCTGGAAGAGCTCAGAACAACCATCGACTGCCTCGCTTATGGGAAGGCCCCTGGGAGCGACGGCATCCTGCCCGAAGTCCTCAACAGCGGGAAACCAGCACTGTTCTAGCCCATGCACGAACTCCTCTGCCTCTGCTGGGAACAAGGACACATCCCCCAGGACATGCGAGACGCCAACATCGTCAATTTGTAGAAGAACAAAGGAAACCGTAGCGACTGCAACAACTACCGGGGCATCTCCCTCCTCAGCATCGTCGGAAAGGCTTTCGCCCGTGTCGCCCTGGCGCGCATGCAGACCCTACCCTCCTGCGTCTACCCAAAGTCCCAGTGTGGCTTCCGAGCCGGCCGGTCAACTGTAGACATGATCTTCTTACTACGCCAGCTGAAGGAGAAGTGTCGTGAGCAGCAGATGCCCCTCTATATCGCCTTCATCGACCTGACCTGGTCAGCCGGAACGGACTCTTCAGGCTATTGTAGAATATCGGCTGCCCCCCACGACTGCTCGCTGTCGTCACGTCGTTCCACGAGAATATGCACAGCACAGTGTGCTTCAACGGCGCAACATCGGAGGCCTTTCACTCATCAGGGGAATGAAGCAAGGCTGCGTCCTTGCGCCGACGCTCTTTGCCATCTTCTTCTCTATGCTCCTACAGTACGCCTTCAAGGACTGCAGCGAGGGAGTGTACATCCATACCAGGACTGGCAGCAAGCTATTCGACATCACTCGTCACAGAGGTTCTCATCCGTGAATTGTTCTTCGCCGACGATGCAGCCTTGACATCACACACGGAAGATGGACTGCAGAAGCTGGTATGTCACATGTCCCACGCCTGCAAGGAGTTTGGATTGACCATCAGTCTGAAGAAGACGAAAGTCATGGCGCAGGACGCAGACTCCCCTCCCTCCATCGCCATCGATGGGTACAACCTGGAAGTTGTTAAGAACTTCACATACCTTGGGTCCACCATCTCTAGCTCGCTCTCCATTGATGCTGAGGTGAACGGCAGGACTGCCAAGGCAGTAGCAGTTATGGCCAGACTGAAACAGAGGGTCTGGAACAACCACATCCTCACTGAGATGACCAAACTGCGGGTCCACCCGGTCTGCGTGCTCAGCACACTCCTCTACAGCTGCGAGGCATGGACCACTTACGCGAGCCAAGAGAGGAAACTCAACAGCTTCTACCAGAGATGCCTGCGGAGCATTCTGCGCATCCAGCGGCAGGACAAAGTACTCAACACAGAGGTCCTGGAACGCGACAGCATGAACAGCATGAACATGTTCTCCATTCTCAGCGAGAGGCGCCTTCCCTGGTTAGGCCACGTCAAGAGAATGGACCCAGGCCGCATTCCCAAGGACCTGCTATACGGCGAGCTAGCAGAAGACGCACGACTGACTGGACGGCCACGTCTGTGTTACAAAGATGTATCCAAGAAGGACATGAAGACGGCCAACATCAACGTCAACGACCGGGAGTTCTGTGCTGACGACCGCTCCGCCTGGCACCTTGCTGTCAGAGAGGGCGTTCAGAAAGCCGAGGAAGCGAGAAACACAAACCTCGCTGAAAAGAGAGCCAGGAGGAAGGCGAAACAACAACAGCTTCAACAAACATCGACGTTCACCTGCAGCAAGTGCAACAGAGACTGTCACTCTAGGGTCGGACTCTTCAGCCACTCGCGAAGGTGCAGATAGGACACCCAACCGGACGCTACACCATCGTCTCCCGAAGACGGACGGATGCCGATGAGTGGAAGATATTGACCAGTATAATAAGCAAGCTGTCTTGGTTGGAATACTGTACGGATGCTTCTCGAATTGCACAATCAAAATAGTTCCATGATGGAAAAGGTGATAAACGATTATTTAGGGTGCCAAAAAATAATAAAGTAACACCAATATAGACACAATGAAACAACGATCAAACTCTTTGAAAGAGTGCATCAGTGAACGGTGGATTGAAGGTGGAGCTATTTTATTTTCTGACAGTTTAGTCATTCAGCAAAAAGGTAGATTTTTCCAATTCCGTTTTGTTTTAAATTGTGAAACGGTCAACAATATCAATTGGAAGTTCTTTGAACAAAATAACAACAATAACAAGCTGATCATTTTCATATTTAGTGTAGTATATCTACACTGACTAACAGATATCATGTAAAAAGAACAACTGAAATTGCCTGGCATTGTGCATCCTTTTCTCATCGTCATGAATATAAACGATATATCGCCTAAAATATTAATAATTGACTACTGTAACTACATACATTTCATCCTCAGTTGCCTCCTTCTCAGTTGATTATCCTCTTGATACAATTTTGTTTTCTTCACAAATCATACAAATATGCATCGTGAAAAGCATATTCAAGTTCAGACTTAATCATAAACTAAGCGAGGGTATTGCTTTAGACTGTTCAGTAAGACACTTCATCCGTCAAGATGTGTGTCCCTTTCAATATAGATAGCTTACATAAAATATATTCCGCGCATCTGACTCAACACCCGACTTTAAGCAATAAAGGTAAAAACTGGTAGGTGAATATTTGTCGTGATTGTTTGTATACTTTTTATTGACAAATCGACAGTTGGAGAAGAAGCATTATGTAGAGGATCGTTCTCTCCTGCTTGATAAATGTAATTTGCGATAATTTTTTCATGCTGAATATTACATATGTCTAATTTAACGACATTAAGCCAACTAGTAAAGGATGACATAATTTCTTTTCCACTTCATTTTATCTCAACTTAAACCACGACGTGAGTCACTTCTTCACTTGTTATATATATAAAAAGATACAGATAAAGCCTTGTATTGAATTTACCTTACTCGCGAGGTATCAAGTAACAGTGTTCGCACAATCATCTATCATATAACAATGACTTTCACTTTACTTACGTGTGTTTGTGTAGTTTGTTATTTTTAACTTAGTTTTAACAAGCTTAGCCATGTCGCTACGATTTCTGCAGTGTGACAGTTTATATTGATGTCTAGTACTGGGGCATTATGTTGCAGATATGTGGCAATGTGTCCCACCCAGTTGTATTTTCCTGTCACCAGGCCAAACAATCCTCACACTATCCACTTAATGATGAGCGGCAAGAGAGGTAGGAGCTAGTACCATATTACTCAGCTGGGGTTTGATCCAGCAACCTCCCGCATCCAAGGCGAATGCCATAACCACTTAAGTCATCAGAGCAGTCGACACATTGATACAAAAATTTATATCGGCCCAGTTTTAAAAACGTTTTCTCAACGTTTCGAGAAAAACAATTCCTCCATTAGGGGAAAAAAGAAGTTACATATAAATACAAACACTTAACACAAAATCTGCGAAACATTCTGGACTCCAATAAGTTAGAATCACTGGGGGCAAATTACATCAAGAGATATAATAATACAAAGTTATGGAGACAACAAATTGACGAGCGGGTTTTGCTGTCTATATCATAGCGATGAAGTATGTTTCGACCTATTTCTAAGATGTGAACAAAGGACGGAAACAGAGCGTTGCGATAGATCAAATCAAGTACAGGATTTTGTATAGAAATTATATCCAGGTAGAGTAATACAAGGAGGTTCAGAAGCAAAGACGTGTGCAGGGATAATGGACAGGGAACTACAATAATAATAATAATAATAATAATAATAATAATAATAATAATAATAAAAAATAAATAAATAAATAAATAAATAAATAAATACATAAATACAAAAATTCAAAAAATAAATAAATAAAGATAATGGACACAATAAAACGATAAAATCATGTAATGTTTTGGTACATATTAGCTCAAAATTTGAGTCGGGTGCAAAACAGATGACTGGATGTAATCCTGATAAGACTGCAACGGGAAGATTGAATATTTCATTTAGTCCAAACTTCTCATATATGCGTTCTATGTCTATCCATCCGAGGTTAGAATCGATCGGTAACATATCAAGGGACCCGACTGAATGTCCATTCGAGTTGTAGTGCTTAGCGACGTTCGTGCTGAGTTTGTTGAGAATCTGGCTTTTGTGATTATTCATTCGCTTTCTGAAATCAATGGTTTCGCCAACATATTGGATGAAACAGATCTTGTATTTCCGAGGACAGAGTGTATCATTTAGTCGACATCCTAACTTCTGAGTGATGGTGTCCTTGGGCAAAACACTGCTTGGTCCATTTGCTGTCATTCCTATACTCTGTTATAATTTCAAATTTATTCTACACAGGAAACGTTGAAACATTCAATCCTAATTTGCGATACATAATGGCGCAACTGATGTACTAAATTCTGGTCATTATTACTCTTGACTTTTATGCAAGAAAGTAACAGGTGGTCATAACATACATGATCCAGAGCCTACCGCTAAAAGAGTTGTTCTTTATTTATCGTTTTGAACTTAATATGGAGATCTTATATCCAATGACTCATCCTCTCCCAGCCTTGATGTGTCATTTACAACATATTGGTGAACGTGGTGCGTTGAAATGAACCTGTATTTTTTATTCTGTAGAAAGAGCAAGCATCTGCGATATTTCAAAACAAAGCATGTGTATTTAACATTAAACGACATCCAATTACTCACAATAAGATTTTTATAATAATTTATATTTTTTTCTACTCGGATACTTACTGTTTCAAAACTATGTATTTAGTTCAATTCCATTTCTCTGATTCATACCGATAAAAGAATATATTGAAAAGTACAAAAAGTGATAATTTGTAATAATTGCAACTATCATATATAAAATGCGCAGTATCCTTTGTGGAGAAAAAACTATGACCCAAATAATTTATAACTCAACTGCTTTAAAATGCAAGTAAAATACTTTATTCAAAATACTAATTCTCATTTTGTGAACAAACTTCTGAAAAAGTATGCTTACCTCCTGACTGTTATATTGTGAATTGTTTCATTTTAAATCATGAATCTTTCATCTTAAATCATTTAATGACATGATAATTCTGCAGACCTTTATTCATAACTGAGGGTTTGAGTTGGGCCTACATGTCTAATGTCATGTAGGGTAAACTTGTTTTCTAGGTTTGAGTTCTGGATACAGATTTGATTCTGACCTTCCAATTTTCTACAAACGAGTTTTGTTTACCGTTTGAAGGAAATGTCCAATAAAATGACCCTTATCCTTGTCCCCAAATTGTGTCGTAGGTTTTTATAATAATGCTGATTATAATAGAATTATTCGTTCTATATCTTAACATCAGCCGTAGTGTAATCAATTCAAGTTGTGATAAGTTAACATTTGAGAGGATATAATTATTCCAATTAATCATTAAAAATACAAAGAGTTCAATAATATTTTCGGAATAAATCATTATTTTCGAATTATTATGAGTTCATTAAAAGGCATTTTGGATTAATACAGTGTTATTCATCCAGACTATTATCACAGCAACACTATCTCAGGATGTTGGTACATCGGCTCTTTCAAGATTGAATTCATTCGGAATGCTCTATACTTTGGAATTTATGATAGAACTTTTAGGACTCTTTTGGCTTTAATTCACAATTATGTAAGGTTCTTTTTAAATATTCACTTTGTATTGTAGGAAATAAATTATTTGCTGAATTTTAGCAAACTTGTTGGTTTTCTGTTACTTACACTAAGACCATAGAATCGTAACAGAATGTTGGGGGAACTAGTCCGGGATACGAATTTCTTTAAACTTTTTCTGAAGACATCAGTTTGTTTTTTAACTATAAATTCACTTTTTCGGATCCTTTATTTCCTTTTATTTTAATGTCATATTTTTGGGAAATCTTCAGTGAAACCAACAAGCTTTCATAATATCATGTAACGTGGATAATTTTATATTAAATCCTATCCAGAAAAGGTTACAATACTTGAAAAGGACGATCACTTTGCCAGACATTATGATCTTTCTGAAGCGAAGGCTTCTTTAACGAAACAAGATATAAAATATAATACGGTCCAATATTTGGAGCAAAAGAATTTTGTGGACAAACGTGTTTTGGGTTTGATTACTAAGTCTCCATCTGGCTCTGAAATGAAAACAAAAGAGTCAGAATTGACAAACCACATGGAAATACAAGTAAGAAAGCATCATCATCAGAAGGAAATTAATGAAATCCAAAATGTGAAAACGTGGAAAGAGAAAAAATATTGCAGAAGGAGGACAAGAAGAGAGAGAGAGAGAGAAAGAGAGAGAGAGAGAGAGAGAGAGAGAGAGAGAGAGAGAGAGAGAGAGAGATATGGCATTAAATAGATCATTATGTATTTACTCCATGAACAGGTTTGTGCAGCAGCTTTCCCGTTTTATTTAAAGGAAATTAGATGCATAATAATAAAAAATAAAGGTAATAAAGGATTAATGTTTTGATTTAGAAATTAGTATACAAAGTAAAGGATTAACGTTTTGATCTGGAATATAATAGACAAAAGCAAAGTATTAATTGAAGAAACACAACATCATACTCTATCCATTGACAATGAGGTTAGAAATGTTTACTTTGGTAGTGGTGTAGATTGTGTTGGTCCGAAACTATATGACACTTACAAAACCCATGAAAGAAAGAGAATATATATCAAACGTTCTGAATCTGGGTAAAACATAATGAGTTACCTTTTGAAATTAATTAATTTTATTGTTTTTCCTTACCAAGATTGTTTTATTTCTCCACCGAGACAACGATAATGAAGTTTGTTTTAATTTTGTTCTCTTTCGCGAAATAAGAATTGCGTTTCACCATCAAAAATTGTAGAAGACCAGAAAACGGCACGACAATATCGATTTCGTTAAATGGTTGATCTCAGTGCCATGCGAATGTAGATACAAAGGTAAACAGAAGAGAAGTAAAACAGATACAAAGAGAAGAAAGAGAAATGCAATTGTGATTGAAGCAATATTACTAGCAGACAGAAAACACACAACCCTACCTCTCTGCAAACAACTCCAGTTTTGATATTACAGGAAATATTAGGTTAGTACCCATTTTCAGGAAAAAGAACTAGACAAATATTTTCCTCATTTTGAGAAAATTGTTGAAAATTTGAAATAGCCAAGGTAGCATTAGACTTTATTATTACAACGTTGACCTATTGGCACAGCTCGTGAAGTGTACACATCACTCATGGTATAAAAAAGTGCTGATTATGATGCGGTTAAAGTATGTATCTTGATGGGTTATGAGTTGATATCTGAGGCATATAGACAGTGCTTTATGAACTGTACAAAGGAAACTGGACAGACCCATGATAAATTTGCAATGGTAGAAATGCAACTATTTTATAGGCGATGATCAGCCAAGACGGTTGATAAAAATAACGATAACCTCACACAGTTCATATTAGTTGAAGAGTTTAAGAATACCTTCCATTGTGACATGACGACTTACCTTGATGTGTAAAATGTCGAATTTTAAGAACCTTCTGCTCTATATTACGTGGCTCCCAAAGTGTCAGTAAGTCTTCCTTTCAACTTTGTTTGGTAAACAACCATCCCAGTTTCATATGACCACTTCAGAAACTTTATTATTAATTAGGATTTATAGTTTTCAACTGTCTTTTGATATTGTAAATCTTTCATACGTATGACTATATTAAATCATACCGACACCATCTGACCTATCTATATCACAAAACAAAACACTTTACTTGGCAGTGATGTGTTCATCAACGAGCAAGAATAGCGCATAATATTGATTGGTGTTTTTTAAGACGTTTACGTTTGCAAAGCTTATCGACGAATATTAATTGCACTTCTGGACATCATAATGCAGGGGATCATATATCACTTAACTGTCTTTTTATATTGTAAATCTTTCATACGTATGGCTATATTAAATCATACCGACACCATCTGCCCTATCTATATTACAAAACAAAACACTTTACTTGGCGGTGATGTGTTCATCAACGAGCAAGAATAGCGCATAATATTGATTGGTGTTTTTTAATATAATCGAATGCATTTCCATTACACTGTCTGATTTTATTCTTCACGGTTAAAATTAAACAATTAAATACTAATATGTAATGCATAATGGTCCACCTAGCCGCTCATGTAATTAATTTCGGACGATATTCCTCTTGCCCAGTCAAGTAAGAAAGCATCATCTTCATCATCTTTCTGTATATACTTGTTCTGAACATCCCTATTACTGTGCTTCTATGGTTTAGAGCTAAATTTGGAGAGGTTATATCCAATAACAGCTACATTCTCCGTCCTTAGTATATCTATACAATATACTGGGGAATAGGGTACATGAAAATAAACTTGATTACAATCATGTTAAAGAGCATCTCTTGCCGTAGGTTGCACCTGCACTACTTAAATTTGGAATACAAAAGATATTAAATATAATTAACACATACTAATTGACAGACGTTTGCGTTTACAAAGCTTCTCGGTGAATATTGATTGCATTTCTGGACATCATAATGCAGAGGATGATATATCACTGAAAGAAAAATTTGCTAATAATTAATTTGTCAAAATATTCTAAATACATTAGCAGCGCATTATCCTTGCAGCAAGAAAAGTGTGAACTTAATTAATTATACTTCAAATTGTTCCCAACACAAGTAAAATAAGAAACAGCTCTTCTCATACTTCCATAGTCACTGTTAGAGTTCATACTCGTTATTTTCAGTGAAAAGAAATCATCATCACAAACTTCGAATAACAAAGGACAAAATAGAAACGAAAAAGGTAGACTTGCGCCAATGAAAATACTATATCAATAACTGAACAAAAACAACAGTTCTTCAAGAGGAAATAACATGTGGCAAGCGTCCTAGTCATTCTTCGAAGGAATGATTCATCAAAATAATTACAAAAGATTCAGTCTTTCGGCATGTTTTTGCTATTTATCAGCGATTATTTAAATTGTGAATCCTTGAAGATTTTGATACGTTCACTTCCCCATAAGCAAAGAGGGAGATTTATAATTATATGTGTACTGTAACGTACAAACTATTATTTCAGAAAAGATATATTTTCATGAACTAAATTTAATACATGTAAGCAAACATTTTTTATACTAACTCGTACTAATTTATTTGAATTTATTTTTCTGTAAAATGCTATATACAAAGGCGCACATGCTACCTAGTGTATAAAATCTCGCTTCACATACCTCTTAACCTTTATTTCAAGAAAGCATCACGTTCCGCACGCCCATATTACCGTGTTTCCATGGCTTACAGCTGTGGATATGTTACATCCAATTACACCTCTTCTGTACGGCCTAGGTACAATCGTGCATCATCCTGGTCACCAGTTTGAATCCAAATAAACCAGATATAATTCTTTCGAAAGAGGAACCACTTGTGTTATTTGACACAAACGTCATGTATTTGAATTTGGACAACATCCATCTATTCGCAATAAGATTTTTAATTTAGTTGATTGATTTAACCGGTCCAACATTAGCCTTTTCAAATATTTTCGTCTAATTTTCTCTTTTTCATTCTCATAATTGAAGACATCGACACGTCAATAATGATAATTCTTAACGATTCCAAATACGTTCCATTGCGATAACAGGTCATTCTAATTAGTACGAAATAAAAAATATAGTGATCAAATTAATATTCATTCAGTGTGATCTCCAAACAAGAAAAATGACTTGTTTAAAAATACTAAACGATTCGTACTCCAGTTTCACAACGATTGTAGATCGACAATCGTACGAATGCTATATAACAGTCTGTATATCTCTTAAAGGTGATAAAGTATTATATTGTCCTCCCAAAATCCTCATCTCAAGAATGGAACAGTAAAACCTGAAAGCACTTGACACACGAAAACAGAAATCAGTTTCAGCAACCATGGATACACTAATTTACTTGCTTTTAAGCGGTGCTACGGAAAGGAACTTGATGTCGAATGGTCGTTGAGATTTTAAGCATACTTTTAATAAGTCTTTCCGCTTCTAATTGATGTGTTTCATAGCTATTTTAAAATTGCGAATCTTTAAAGTGCTCAACGTGATCAAACGGAAGCGCTTCAAATGATACAACAGGAATGACAAGATGATCATCTTAAGAGGCAGTGTAACTGAGTCACATTGAATAATCAAAAAATCAGAAAACAACTGAAACTGCCACGTGACATATTTTATCATCGTATTGATTACGTAGTATATTTCGCTTTCCATCTTAAATTTTTACTAATGAAACCCCATCGAATTCAACTGCCATATATACATGGCAACCCTTACATCATTAAGCAAGATAATTCTTATTTTACTATCGTGCTTAATTCCATCTTTTTACCCGAATGTCGAATTGTAAAATAATTTCGATCATATGTTTATATCAAATTCCACTGACAATATGTAAACACCAGCCATTGATCTTCTTGATATAATGTCCTTCTAAATGTTAATGCATACATTCCAAATCCCAGCTACTTCTCCATAATTACTGTAATATAGATTTTATCTGGAACAGCCAGCGAATCGGTTCCCAAGAGTAAGTATATTTTTTTCTAGTTCCATTTCATGAAACTCAGCATACATTTGTAAAACGTTGATTACTCAGTGCCTAAATTAGAAACACAATGGAGAATTTTTTACAGGTGTTATATTGATACCAACAAAGAAATTCCTATTCAACGTTCAGCACAAAAGACCATGAACCAAGATATTGTGCTTCCATATGTCATATGTAATGTGTATGATGTTACATATATTGAAACTGAGATAATGTGATAAACAAGAAAGAAACATTAATACTGATCGCTACATTCAATTATATTTGCATGTATTTCTACAGGCTGGTCAGTATCAATATTCCTGATGTTGGAAGATTTATTCCTTATGTACCATAAATACATTTGTACATACTACCACGTGAACTTAATTTCGGTCAATATTCCTCTTTCCATCTCATGTAAGAAAACATTGCGTTTTCATAAAATATATTTTCCGAAAATACCTGTTTTTGTGTTTCTATGGTTTCGAGCTAAATATGGAGATCTTGCATCCAATCTCACCTCTTCACCTGAAAGTTCATCAAGAAGGTTGATCAATTTTACGATATCCAAGTCAGCTCATATTAGTTGAAAAGTTTAAGAATAGCCTCAGTTTTGAAGTTAGGACCCACCTTAGTGAGCAAAATATCGAAACCTTGTAAAATGCTGCTCCTACAGCTGACGGTTATTCTTTGACTCTCACAATTTCATTTGTCAATAACTTCGCTTTCAGTAGCTTTTTAGTAAACAACCATCTCAGTCTCATACAACCATTCCCAAATCTCTAAAATATTTAGTCTTTCAGCTTAATATTTATAATTTTCAATTGCTTTTCTTAAATTTGTCATTCTTTCAAACGTTTGAAGATATTAAATTAAACCCATTTCCTATTGACCAATCTCTATCACATATCAAAACATTTCGATTGGTTGGCAACGTGTTCATCATGTATACGTAAGAAGCCTTGTCAAGAATATTAATCATTTACTCCAAAGACCATATAGAATTCATCTCCAAAATATTGTCATCTCTCCAGGTCTTATTATCGTCTTATTTTAATCAAATAAAAGAAACAACGCGAAAGAAAAGCGCACAATACCGATTAGCACTTTTGAATTAAATCGAGTGCATTTCAAATCACATTGTCCGATTTCAATTTTACTCTTCACAGATAATGTACAAAATTTAAATCCAAATATAGCGCAACTACTAGATCATGAACTTAATTTTGGAGGACGTTCCTCCTGCCGATTCGAGAAAGAAAGCATCATATTTATGCACATACATTTTCTGATCACCCCTTTAACTGTGTTTCTATAGCTTAGAATTAAATTTGGAGCTGTTATATCAAATCCAAGTCAAATTCTGCAGCTTTAGTATATGCTTTAAATATACTCGGGAATGCCACCGCTCCGGTGGCTTAGTGGTTAGAGCATCCGCCACGGATGCGGGAGGTCACGGGTTCGAACCCCGGCCGAGTCATACCAAAGACTTATAAAATTGGTACAACAGTTGCCTTGCTTAAGGCTCAGAATTAAGAGGCTAATGGTCGGCCTGGTGTCAGGATAATGTGACTGGGTGGGGCATCATGCTACATGTCTGCGGCATGATGCACAGTACTAGACTATAAACTGCCACACTACATACATCGTAGCGATATGACTGAAAAAAATGTTAAAGCTCTGTTAAAAATCCAAATCAATCACACACACACACACACACACACACACACACACACACTCACACACAAACACACACATACTCAGGAATGGGGTGCGTGGAAATTAAATTGATTGCAATCTTGCAAAGAGCTACTCTGGCAATTCGTTGCACAAGAGTGGAATACTTAAACTTGGATGACAATAAATGTTATACTTAACAAAATCATTTTAATCATCACACTTTTGCGTTTACAAAACCTATCGACTACTATTGATTGCATTTCTCCACATCATAATGCAGAGGATGTTATATCTCCATAAGAAACAGATGCTAATTATTAATGATTCAAAATATTCTAAATAGCATAGCTGCTCAATATCGTTGTACAAAGAAAAAGTATGAATTTAAAAAAAAGAGTTCCAATTGTTCCCAAAACAGGTGAAATGTCTTCCAAAAATATTAAACATCTCTTTCTCATTTTTCCATAATAAATATAGTTTCATAAGGGGACAATATGTATGCTACACTCTATATACCTATTAGAGGTTATACGCATTATTTTCTGTCAGAAGAAATCATCACAAACATGGAATAACAACAAAAAATAGAGAAGAAAATCGAAAGACCTGAGACAATGAAACCACTACAGAAATAATTGAATAAAAGCAACGCGACTAATTTAATGACATCAAATCCAAAATTTAAGACTGACATAAATTTCTTTTCCATTTAATTTTATCTCAACGTAAACCACGATGTGAGTTACTTCTTCACCTGTTACACGTAACAAAATATATATAACGCCTTCTATTGAATGTAATTCCACCTTACTCGGGAGCTATCAAGTAACAAAGCTTTCACATCTACTCCTTACGTATAGATCATCATTCAATGAATGACAGTTTTGCAATTTCGTCCCTCTCTCTCTCTCTCTCTCTCTCTCTCTCTCTCTCTCTCTCTCTCTCTCTCCTATGAATTCCTCACAACCGCTTAATTTCACTAAATTCGTCACTATATCATTCCTACTCTAATAACAGAGATTTTATATGCAGCAGGGACCCAGGGTAGCGGAGTGGTTTATACCGCTCGGTTTTACCGACAACTGCCATCTCACCTCACTTAGCGTGGGTTCGAATCTCAGGCTAGGCTAATGTGGGCATGTGAGAAAGATGTCAGTAGCTTCATGTGGGTCAGTCGTTCCTACCGGTGTTTTCACGGGTTCTTGCTCTATCCATTATACTGGCTGCCATGTCTTGTCCGGCTGCCATGTCATGCCTATCTTTTGCTGTGAAATGGCGTTAATCCCAAAATTACAACCAACCAAACATTATCTACAGCACAATAAACTTCCGTACTCAAGGTAGAATATATTTTAATGGGAAATTAAATGAAACAGAAGCACGTTTTGAGAAGAATATAGTCAACTTTACACTTAAATTTTAAAGCACTATGTCCAGATGTCTTGTACGAATACATATAGAGACGTGGTTTTTTTAACACTGGGCAAATATTATTCGTTAAACAGCATATCGTATAATCATCTATCACATGATAATGACTTTCACTTTACTTACGTGTGTTTGTGTAGTTTTTTATTTTTAACTTAGTTTGAACAAGTTTAGTCATGTCGCTACCATATCTGCAGTGTGACAGTTTATACTGCTCTCTAGCATTGGAACATTATGCTGCAGAAATGTAGCATCATGTCCCACCCAGTCGTATTATCCTGTCACTAGGCCGATCAGTCCGAATACTAACCTCTTAATGCTGAGCTCCAAGAGAGGTAGGAGCTAGTACCATTTTATAAGTCTTTGATATGACTCGGTCGGGGCTCGAACCCGCAACCTCCCACAGCCGAGGCGAATGCCATAACCACTTAAGCTACATTGACACAAAAATTGATATCGGCCCTTTTTCAAAACGGTTTCTCAACGTTTCGAGCAGAACAATCCCTTCGTCAGTAAAAAAAAATTTAGACACCAATACAAAAACTTAACACAAAATCTGCGAAAAATTCTGGACTCGTATTGCTAGAATCACAAGGGACAATTTACATCAAGAGATATAACAGTACAAAGTTATGAACAAAAAATAGATGAGTGGGTTCTTCTCACATAGCGAACCAGTATGTTTTCACCTTATTCTAAGTTGTGAACAAAGGACGGAAACAGCATTGCAAGAGATCAAGTCAGCTATAGGAATTGGCATAGAAATTTTATCCAGGTAGAGTAGTGCAAGGAGGTTTTCTGTTACTTACATTAAGACAATAGAATCGCAACAAAATATTCGGAAAACTCGTCCGGGTTACGAATTTCTTTAAAATATTTCAGAAAACATCAATTTGTTTTTGATATTTAAATTCACTTTTTTGCGGATATTTTAATCCCTTTTATTTTAATATCACGTCTTTGGGAAATCTTCAGTGAAACCATCAAGCTTTCACAATATTATCTAAAGTGGAGAACTTTATTGTAAATTCTACCCAGAAAGGGTTACAATACCTGAAACGGACGAACTGCTTCACTTTTCTGAATGAAATCCAAAATGTGAACGTGGAAAGAGAAAAAAAACAATTGCAGAAGGAGGACAAGAAGAGAGAGAGAGAGAGAGAGAGAGAGAGAGAGAGAGAGAGAGAGAGAGAGAGAGAGAGAGAGAGGGGGGAGAGAGAGAGAGAGAGAGAGAGAGAGAGAGAGAGAGAGAGAGAGAGATAAATGCAAATGCAGATACAAAGAGAAACAGAAGAGAGGTAAAACCGATGCATAGAGAAGAAAGAAAAATGCAATTGTAATTGAAGAATTAGTACTGGCAGAC
The DNA here is from genome assembly GCA_016617855.1 of Megalonaias nervosa. Lineage (NCBI taxonomy): Eukaryota > Metazoa > Mollusca > Bivalvia > Unionida > Unionidae > Megalonaias > Megalonaias nervosa. Next base: position 48,528 of record JAECUM010010720.1, read on the forward strand.
AGGCAGAAAGCATACACCCCACACCATACACACAACTCCAGATATTACCAGAAATTATAAATTAGTACCCCCATTTTCAGGAAAATGAACTAGATAAATAATTTCCTCGTTTTGAGAAAATTGATGAAAATTTGAAATGGCTCGGGAAGCATTAGACTTTATTATCACAAAGTTTACCAATTGGCACAGCTAGGGAAGAGTACACATTACTCATAGTATAAAGAGTACTGATTGAGATGCAGTTAAAGTGAGTATCTTGACGGGTTATGAGTTGGCATCTGAGGCATATAGACAGCGGTTTAGCAAATGTAAAACGGAAACTGGACACACCATTGATAAATTTGCAATGGTAAAAATACAACTATTTGATTGGGGGTGCTCAGCCAAGAAGGTTCATCAAGATAACGATAACCTCAGACAGTTCATATTAGTTGAAGAGTTTACGAATTGCGTCCATTGTGACATGAAGACCTACTTTGATGTGCAAAATGTCGAAACTTTAGAACATTCTGCTCTATATTACGTGGCCCACAAAGTTTCATTTGTCAGTCAGCCTTCCTCTCAGCAGCTTTTGGTAAACAACCGACCCAGTCTCATACGACCACTTCTAAACCTTTATAATAAATAGGATTTATATGTTCCAACTGTTTTTTATATTGTGAATCTTTCATACGTTTGACGATATTAAATCAAACCGATTCCTTTGAACTATCTATATCACAAAACAAAACATTTTACTTGGTGGTGATGTGTTCATCAACGCATAAGAATAGCGCATAATATTGATTGGTGTTTTTTAAATTTAATCAAATGAATTTTCCATTACACTGTCTGATTTTACTCTTCACGGCTAAACTTGAAAAATTAAATCCTAATATGTAATGCATAATGGTCCACCTACTCGCTCATGTAATTAATTTCGGACGACATTCCTCTTGCCCAGTCAAGCAAGAAAGCATCATCTTTCTGTATATACTTGTTCTGAACATCCCTATTACTCTGTTTCTATGGCTTTGATCTAAATTTGGAGAGGTTATATCCAAGAACATCTACATTCTCCTGCTTTTGTATATCTATGCAATAGATTGCATTGTTGTAGATGTGTCTGTATACTTGTAAATATGATATATATGTTCTTTTATGTTTACAATGTTTTACTTTATATCCGTATTTTAATTTAGATGTATGGACTATGTAGTCTGAAATAAAGAATTCTTATCTTCTTATCTTATCTTATACTGGGGAATAGGGTGCATGAAAATAACTTGATTACAATCATGCTAAAGAGCATCTCTTGCAATACGACGCACCTGCACTGTCTACTTAAATTTGAAAGACAAAAAAATATTAAATTTAACTAATACATATTAATCGTCAGACGTTTGCATTTACAAAGGTTATCGACTAATATTGATTGCATTTCTGGACATCGTAATGAAGAGGATGTTATATCACTGAAAGAAAAATATGCTAATAATTAATTATTCAAAATATTCTAAATAAATTAGCAGCTCATTAACCTTGCAGCAAGAAAAAGTATGAACTGAATTAATTATACTTCAAATTGTTCCCAAAATAATTTAAAAAAAGAAATGGCTCTTTCTTATTTTTCTATAGTCAATATAGTCTCGTACGAAGACAATATGTATGTTAAAGTCTATATATCTGTTAGAGTTCATACTCGTTATTTTCTATGTAAAGAAATCATCATCATAAACCTCGAATAACAAAGGGAAAAATAGAAAAGAAAATAAGTAGATTTTCGACAATAAAAATACTATATAAATAACTGAACAAAAGAAACGCGACTTCAAGTGGAAATAACGCGTGGCGAGCGTCATAGTGATTCTTCAAACGAATTATTCATCAAAATAATTATTAAAAGTTTTAGTCTTTCTGCATGATATTTATATTTCTCAGCGATTATTTAAGTTGTGAATCATTGAAACTTTAAATGCACTCACTGCCACTCTCTCTTACTTCATGTTCGCACCCTTTGCGTCTTTATATATATATATATATATATATATATATATATATATATATATATATATATATTCTCCATTTCCATCAAACACACAAAGACAGTACTAAAAGCTGTGAATTTATCATTCACTCAAATGCACAAACACAGCATTATAGGTTCAAACACCCAAAGACAGTATCAAAACACGCGAATTTGTCATTTCGATCAAACACACAAAGACAGTATTAAAGACCGTGAATATTCCAATTTGATCCAACGCATGAAGACAGTAATACAGTCTCTAAATCCGTCATTTCGATCAAACACACAAAGACAGTATTATAGGTACTGAATCTTTCAATTCGATTAAATACCCGAAGACAGTATTAAAGGCCGAGGGTCTGTCATTTCGATCAAACACACAAAGACAGTACTAAAGGCCAAGAATCTGCCATTTCGATCAAACACACAAAGACGGTATTAAAATGCGTGAATCTGTCATTTCTATCAAACATGCAAAGACAATATTAAAAGTTCTGAATGCGTCATATCGATCAAACACCCAAAGATAGTATCAAAGACTGAATCTGTCATTTCGATCACACACACGAAGACTGTATTAAAGGCCGAGAATCTATCATTTCGATCAAACACTCAAAGACAGTATTTAAGGCACTGAATATGTTATTTCGACGGAATACGCAAAGACAGTATTAAAGGCTCTGAATCAGCCATTTCGATTAAACATACAAAGATAGTCTTAAAGGCCGTGAATCTGCTATTTTGATCAAACACAAAGTGAGTATTAAAGGCTTTGAATCCATCATTTCAATCAATCACACAAGGACAGTATTAAAAGCTCCAAATCTGTCATTTCGACCAAACACAAAATGTTTTAAAGACAGTGAATCTGTCATTTTGAACAAAGACACAAAGACCGTATTAAAGGCCACAAATCTGTCAGTTCGATCAAAGACAGCATTAAAGACTCTTAATCTGCCATTTTGATCAAACTCACAAAGGCGCTATTTAAGGCCGCAAATCTGTCATTTCTATGAAACACACAAAGACAGTATAAAAGCCTGTGAGATTGTGATTTCGATCAAGTATATAATGACAATATTAAAGGCCGCGAATTAGCCATTTTAATACAACACACAAAGACAGAAGGGACCCAGCAATTTGAGGGGGTGGGGTTGGCGGGTGGGGTAGGGGACAGTTATTAGATTTTAAGGATGTAGGCCAAAACATGTTTAGTGTTGAAAATCGGGGAGGGGGAAGTGCGCCCCCATCCCCATTTACCCCTACGTGGGCGTACATGAAAGACCATATTAAAGGTCGTGAATATTCCATTTTGATCAAACACACAAATACAGTCCTAAAACCCGTGAATTTGTCATTTCGGTAAAGGACATAAAGACAATATTAAAAGCCTGAATATGTCACATTTCGTCTTTTAACTTGCAATAGTAGTTCTTTGCTGAAACATAAGTCATGATTTTAAAAATGAAAGGTTTGAAATTAGGTTATGGCGCCATTACATTAATGTCATCCCTATCATATATCAATTAAAAGAAATAAGTTAGTCAGTTAGAGTAATTTTCAACACCGTCTTCCTTGTCAACAGATACATAAAGACCGTTAGAGTAGTCGCGCTTTTATTGTCAGGCATAACGCTGATCTTCGGAACTAATTCAGTAAGTACTTATGCACAAATAGTAGTCCGCTACCGATAAATGGAAGAATTTATGTGTTCCAGTAGGGACTGAATTATTTTAACTTGGTTTATTTCTGAATTCTTGTTTTGTTTTATTTTCTTATTTTCAAAATTCAAATAAAACTTAATTTTAGATGAAACTGCTTAGCCGTTTTAGGGCTGAAAACCTTACGACTAGACTATGACTTTACATTGATTAACCTAGTGGTTCCTATACCTTAAAATATGTCAGTTAGATATTTTAAATTATTGTTCTCATATCATTACAATAAACTGCCCTTTAGTAGATATATTGTTTGACAATCATGGTACATATACACCGTACGTATAACCAATGAGAGTATTACTAATGTATAAACACGAACAGCACATCGCTTGTTTCTAGTATATACAGCCCGGATCTACATGTTCAGTACCTACAAAATTATATATAAAATGTGATTGTCGTAAGGTAAAAATGAAAGGTTGAGAACAGTCAAAATCAAAAAAGGTACTGTATGTATGTGCTAATATTATAATCAAAACAAAAATATTTGTGAATCCATATTGCCCTTCCTTTCTGAGTAAAACAAAAGAAAATGCATGCATGGCTTCATTTTTTTTTTTTTACTTTACCGTGAGCTTAGTTCCTTCTATACAGCTTTACTTTTTTTATTCAATCATTGTGCAAATCCCTTGCTATTGCAATCATTATCTGTAAAACATACAAGTTCTTAATGTATAATTTAGCAAGGATTACCATGCAGTGAACATACACATCATACTGTAACTATCTGTTTAGTGACTTTTATGTTTTAAAGCATTATCACTTACATGTAACATGCTTATAAGTGAAACAAGCAAACTATATTACTAAATTAGTAATAATGGAATAATAAAACTTTTATTACTTTATTATTTAAGTCCTGGTCGAATTTACTGTATCTCATCCAGACTAAGTGATTGCAATTTTACTAATTGATTGCGACTTTACTAATTAACTGAAACTTTTCTTCATATGGCAATATTTTTGCTACTTTACTCGTGTGGCTTGTTTTACACACGTGAAAGTGAATCTCTTGTTCGTGGCCTTTTCCGTGCGCTCTTTTTAAGTTTTCCGTGAGTGAGGATGGTAGTGAATATAACAGTTTTCTACACCCAGAACCCAATGAATATGTTTATATAATTAGTCTTTGTGGTGAGAATCGTGAAATAATGAGTTCGAAAAACTGAATATATAAAAGAACACTTCTTCCAGTAACTAACAAAACGACCCCATTAATGTTGTCTAGTGACACTGTTGTTTCCCAAATATTAAGATTTTCTTAAGCTGCATTAACAACTTTAAAAGAACTCAAGCTTACAGTATACACTTGTCAGTCACAATTTTGAAAGAACTCAAGCTTACAGTATACACTTGTCAGTCACAATTTTGAAAGAACTCAAGCTTACAGTATACACTTGTCAGTCACAATTTTGAAAGAACTCAAGCTTACAGTATACACTTGTCAGTCACAATTTTGAAAGAACTCAAGCTTACAGTATACACTTGTCAGTCACAATTTTGAAAGAACTCAAGCTTACAGTACATACGTTCTACCTCTTGTCAGTAACAATCATGTGCTATCTTATGTTTGATTGAATTTGTATTGCATTTCGAATGATTTCGTATCATTCAGTTTGGAGTTACAACATACATTTGTGATATATATATATATATATATATATATATATATATATATATATATATATATATATATATATATATATATATATAGTTATTATACATACATACATACATGGTGTATATACTTGAACAATACAAATAAATTAAAAACAAAACTAAGGACTCTAAGTGAAAGATATACATTACCTGCAAGGGTTTGATATTTCACCCTCTGCACAGGTAAATCATTTCCATATGGATCAAAGTGAAGATTGCCCTCTCACTCAGCCGAAATAAAATATACGCGAATCGTACTGGTTGTTATGGTGATTTCCGTATTATACCTGAATTACTATCAGGGGTAATAAAAGTTGTATTATTTGATCGGGATAATAATTGGCATGTTGTACTATTGATTCCGTCATAGAAATAATGACATAAATCAATATTATTGTTCTTCTTCTTCTTACTACTACTACTACTACTACTACTACTACTACTATCATCATTATAAACAACAACAACAACAACAATCAATCAATCGTTACTGAATTATATAATCCCTTCTGAGATCCCTGAACAATGGAATCAATTTCTCGAATAGATATCCTAAAAAGATGTATATCTAAAATACTATGCTACACTGTGGTAGTTGCAATATACAATTTGTAAATGATAAAATGATAGACTAATGAAACTTTCAACATATATTATCATAATGTTATTTTTTTTTCAATGTTGCGATGTTTATATTTTCGCTCTGTTAAATACTAACCACATGGAACAGAGTAACATCGTTCCAAAACACATAATTCTCACATGATGGAATATGCTTGTACTTTAAGCCTTGACCACTTGAAAATTACGTACCTTTTTAATGCCGATCAAAATTACAACTATTATCAATCATCAGAAAACATTTGCGGATTATATTTCATAAGAAACTTCAATAATTAGCATCGTATATGCAAGTATGTGGGACCAGCTTGTATGGACAGACTTGCTCCCTTTGCTGAAAAAGCATTACGATTAGTAGAATAATAAATGTCTACAGATTCTATAATGATCGGAAAAGGTCGTTAATTGGTAAAGTAACAAATATTAGAATAATAAGGTTGGGTTAAGAACATTATTTCTGGAACATTGTTTGACATGTTCGCTTTGTAGTAAGAATAAGGAAACATCTTGTGACAAATATAAATATTTGTAAATGCAATTTTGACAAAAAACAAAAAAAGCATTCAAACAAACGTCGGTAAACACTATCAATGTTCTATGACGATATATTATCATTGTGTTAAAAAGTCTTGCAGGAACACAACAAAAATACAATTAAAGGGAGGTAACATGCATACTGTTGAAATGAAAAAAACATCATAGTGCCTGGAGTTGTCTATCTCTATACCAAACTAGCCAGGTGTCTTCAGGTGGACTTCATTTTGATGAATAACCGTGACTATGACAGACCATAGAAGACAAAGCCTGGATACCGCTAAGTTACTGCATTATTATTTACAGTTAATAAGTGAAATACTAAACTATTTTAGTACATTAGTAATCATAGAATAATAAAACTTTCTTAGTTTATTATTTAAGTCTTGGTCGATTTTACTGTATCTCATCCAGACTGGTTGATTGCAATGTTACTAATTGACTGCGACTTTTCTTCATGTGACAATATATAGTTACTTTACTCCTGTGACTTGCTTTACACAGGTAAAAGTGTATCTTTTATTTATGGTTTTTTCAGTGCGCTCTATTTCAATTTACCGTGGGTGAGGATGGTAGTAACAGTAACAGCTTCTCCGCACCGAACCCCATACATACATACATACATACATACATACATACATACATACACATACACACACACATACAAAAATGGTGTATGTACTTGAACTATACAAAAATCATCATGGATTATAAACAAAACTAAGAACTCTAGGTAAAATGTATACATTACCTGAAAGATCTAATAATTCACCCTATATCCAAATAAATCATTTCCATATGGATGAAAATTGACCTCCCATGCAGCCGAAATAAAACTATACGAGTCGCATTGATTGTTATGGTGATTTCCGTATGACACCTGAGTTAGTGACAGGGGTAATACGAGTTGTTTCATTTCATCGGGATAATAACTGGCATAGTGTGCTATTGATTCCGTAATAAAAATAATGACAGAAAGTATTTTTATTGTTCTTCTTCTTCTTTTTATTATTATTGTTTTATTATTATTATTATTATTATTATTATTATTATTATTATTATTATTATTAACAACAACAACAATCGATGGTTACTAAATTATATAATCCCTCCTGCGATCCCGAAACAATGGAATCAATTTCTCGAATAGATATCCTAAAAAGATGTATATCTAAAATAGTGGTAGTTGCAATATACAATTTGTAAATGATAAAATGATAGACTAATGAAACTTTCAACATATTATTATTATAATTAATATTTTTAAATGTTGCAATGTTTATATTTTCGTGCTTTTAAATACTACCCACACTGAACAGAGTAACAACACATAATTCTCACATGATGGAATATGCTTGTGCTTTAAGCTTTGACCTCTTGAAAATTACGTACCCTTTTAATACCGATCATAATTACACCTATTATCGATCATCAGAAAGCGTTTACTGACCATATTTCATAAGAAACGTCAATAATTAGCATCGTATATACTAATATGTGAGACCAACTTGTATGGACAGACTTGCTTCGTTTGCTGAAAAAGTATTTAGATTAGCCGAATTATAAAGGTTTACAGATTCTGTAATGATCGGAAAATGTCGTTAATTGGTAAAGTAACAAATAGAATAATAAGATTTGGTTAATAACATTATTTCTGGAACATTGTTTTGACAAGTTCACCATGTAATAAAAAGAACGACAAATCTTTTGAAAATATAAATATTTGTCAATGCAATTTTGATCAAAAAAGCACTGAAACAAACGTCTGTAAACATTTTATCAATATACTATGACGAGATATTATCCCTGTACTAAAATAAATCTTGGAGGATCACAACAATAATGCAACTAAAGGGAGGTAACTTGCATACTATTCAATTGAAAAAATATAATAGGGTCTGGAGTTCTCTATCTCTATTAACAAACTAGCCGGGTGTTAAACGTGCTGCATAGGTGATCTTCATTTTAATGAATAACCGTGACTATGACAGGCCATCGAAGATAAAACGTGGATACCACTCTCTATCTCCTATAAAAAGATGCAAGAAAAATAACCAAAAATATAATTATAGCTATCTTTAGATGAAATCGTGATCACAGAAGTATTGAAACAAACATCAGTAAACACGAATGGACAGTCTGAAAGATCTCAAAAAGAATACTATTCCAGGGAGGTAACTTGCATACTGGTCAAATAAGAAACTATTATAGTTTCCAGAGTTGTCTTCCTCTATAGTAAGCTAACCATATGTTAAACTTCCTGCTTGGTTGGACTTCCATTTTTTTGTCGGATAACCGTTACATTAATAGACAGCGTGCATACGTTTCTCTGTCTCTTATTAAAAAAGAGAGAAGAAAAACAACAAAATATATAAATATGACTATTTGTAAACGCAATTATCATCAAGAAAGTATTGAGCCAAATATCAGTAAACACAAGAAATATATTTACCTTAAAGACAAAAATCGTCCGAAGGTTACAAAACAAATATAATTCAAGGGAGGTAACTTGTATGCTGCTCAATAAGAATATATTATAGTGCCTGGAGTTGTCTACCTCTATAACAAACTAGCTACGTGTAAAAATTGCTGCATGGGTTTACTTTCGTTTTGAATACCGTGACAATGACAAGTCATCGAAGACGTATTTTCAAATGTAATTGTGATCAAGAAAGGATTGATACAAATGTCAGGAAACACTATAAATGTTTCCATATAAAAAATCGTCTGAACATCACAAAGGAAATACAACTTATGGGAGGTAACTTGCATACTGTTCCAAAGGAAAATATTGTAGTGCCTGGAGTTGTCTACCTCTATAGCAAACTGGCCGGATGTTAAATTGTCTGCTTATTAGTACTTTCATTTTGTTTAATGGCTGTGACAATGATAGGCCATCGAAGACATAGCGTGGATTCGCTTCTCGGTCGCTTATAGAAAGAGAGAAGAAACGTAATGAAAGAAATATAAATATTAATATTAATATTTGTAAATGCAATTATAATCAAGAAAGTATTGAGACAAACGTCAGTAAACACTAGAAATGTTCTATGACGAGATATTTTTCTTGCATTAAAAGAATCGTCTGAAGATCACAAAAGAAATACATTTCAAGGGAAGTAACTTGCACATTGTTCAATAAGAAAATTTTATAGTGTCTGAAGATATACACCTCTATATCAAACTAGTTGGATATTAAACTTGATGCATGGGCTCACTTTCATTTTGAATAACCGTGACTATGATAGGCATTCGAAGGCATAGCGTGGATACGCTTCTCAGTCTCGAGGCTCGATTCAGAGATAGCCAGTCAGAAAATGCCATTAAGTCATATGTTCCCTAGAATTATTTAATTACCGCAGAATTACACCAACCCATACCAAGGCCTTTTTTTCAGATATCTTGTTTCCGATCAATCCCTTTTCTTAGGAACTGTCTCTCAAAAGATATTCAAAACACCCCTAAACTTCTAAACTTAATTAATTAATTAACTCATTAATTAATTAATTAATTAATTAATTAATTAATTAATTAATTAATTAATAATAATAATAATAATAATAATAATAATAATAATAATAATCTAGTTAACAGTTCCAGCATCGAATTACTATATTGGAAAATGTTTCTTTAAAATCCTAATAATTTCTTTGAGAATACACGATGGCCCGTCAAATAGGACCTTTATAAAATGAACTTAAATAACTCTCAGATATGTATATGTGTTTATGTTAATTCAGATACATAACACCATATTGCTCCTTGTTTAATATTCAAAGGTCAAATCTCTTCCGCTCTTTCTTTCAAAACACTTATAATGTAACTCTAGATTTATTATTAAAAAGTAATGTCGAAATAAGTAAAGAAACAAACTCTGCAATATTCCTAAATGTTCAGAAACATATACACGAAGATTGATGTTCTTAGCAATTATATTTATAATTTAGGTAATAAATATGTATGAAAAAACGTACATCAAGGGGTATAACCAGGTGCAGTATCTCTCTCTCTCTCTCTCTCTCTCTCTCTCTCTTCTATTAATTGTTGATTTATTGAATTGCAGACATATATGTTTCTTTAGATTAAGTGTGAAGTGTTATATGACTATCAATGAATTTAATTGTTAGCTATGTTTTTAGATTTGCTTTTTATCTAAAATGAATTTCCTCTTTCGAGTATTTTTTGTGGAATTGGGAAAGGACCTAGATGAATTCGTTAACTGTTGCCCAATCCCATATTGTTTAATTAAACGACATTGTAATATGATTTAAAATGACAGTATGGAAAATTTGTATAGTTCACATAACTGAACTCATCATTATGCATTGCATTTCTTCATGTCGAGACATGTCCATTGCGTAATGGAATTTCCTGGCTAGCTAACAGGCCAAAGCGTTAAAAGAAAGAACAAAAGCATTTTGTGTTTACAAAACAAACAAAAAGTTAAAACCACACACACACACACACACACACACACACACACACACACACAGTACCTACTAAGGAGATATTTGTGCAAACCATTAGAGGATTATTGCGTACAAAGTATTCTCTTTATGAAAGAACAAAAACATTTCTAGTTTACAAAACAAACAAAATGTTAAAACCACACACACACACAAACACACACAGACACACACACATACACACACATACAGTACCTACTAAGGAGATATTTGTGCAAACCATTAGAGGATTAGTGTGTACAAAGTATTTTCTTTATGAATCTTGAAAACATCTGGTAAAATTGACGTTGGCTTTATTATCTTATGGATGATAAATAGATTTGCTAGCATAATTGCTGTCTAACTTTAAACTTTCCCATACACAAACCTAAGAATTAACTCTCTCTCTCTCTCTCTCTCTCTCTCTCTCTCTCTCTCTCTCTCTCTCTCTCTCTCTCTCTCTCTCTCTCTCTCTCTCTCTCTCTCCTGGATTTTTGTTTTATTTTTGGCCTATTGCTCTCCCCACAAAATGGACAATATATAAAGTTGCACATTGTAGCAAATTGTCAGCTTTCCTAATCTATTAGGTACTTATCTATCCTTTTTTTACAATATAAAGTTGTATTGACGATTTGTTACATAACTATCATATGTCAATACTAAATCTGTGTTGAAAATCCACTGTAATTCCTAAGAGTTTATTTTCAATATTTGTTTCTCCTTAATCGATTATAATCGATTGCATCATATTTTTCGAAAATCCAAGTGGCAAAATACACGATGATTGATCTGCTTCGTATGCAGTTTATTTGAGATTGATTACGAACTGTCATCAGCCAGTGGGGGCTGTTGTTATACAATCTGGTAGTTACAGTTGTTCAAAGATTATGATCGACCATGAACCAGTCAGTCTCGTATCTGCCACGTGACACACCTTTTATTTGTGTACTACGTTTTGAGTTTAAACATTTTAATCCATCATAAAAACTAAATATGTTGGATATGCGGAACTCGATTATTCGTAGAAAATGGTGAGGTATTACATACTAAAATCATAAAGTCGAATATAAAAACAATTATTTCAGGAAAAACTTTGACAAGTTCACACTAATTTAAAACAAATAGAATATGACAAAGAAAAATGGTTTAATATTTGTAAATGTAATTGCAATCAAGAAACTACTAATGCAAACATGTGAGAACACATGCAAAACAAAGAAATCAAAATTATAAGAAATTTTGCCTGCAACTAAATAAAGTTCCGAAGATCACACTAACATTTAACTTAAGGGAGATAACTTCTGTAATATTGTGCTTTGTGTTGTCTACCTCTCTAAGGATGCGTTATTTTGCCACTTTACTGATAGGCTTGACTTTGATTTTATTTTAAACAACAGAGACCCAGCTCATTAAGAGCATGATCCCAACAATGTACATAATTTTATTTTAGATACATTGCATAATTCTATTTTTAGGTACATTACATAATTCTATTTTCACTTAATAGTCGGGTAAGCTCTATTTGCTTCTGTAAGAATATACTTGGCTATTATATGGCCTGTATTTAGTTTCAGTTTTTGTGGGTAATTATTACCAACCCAAAATCTCCTAAGGATATGTTCAGATGTGGAATTAAATAAAGACACCGCAAGAGTGGGGTCATCACTTTCACGTAACAGTGCAATCCAATACATATAAGCAACATAAGTTTAACTCACGTTGGCATCTGGAGACATCACATGGATAGCGACACATGGATAATATATATGTTTTATTTGTAAGGTTCTTAATAATATAGAGACTTGAGAAATTGCCAGTGAACGGTCACTTATATCATTAAGCAGTACAAGCTCATACAGTTATTCAGGCAGACTCGACTCGGTTCTGAAAAGACGTGCAAAAATGAGTTGAAGGTCTAGGGAAAGAGCACGTGCCATCTTTACCTTGTACAATCAGTGATTCATATTGATAATATTTGCTTTTGTTCACTTGTTTTTCGGTTCGTTAGAGTCAAGTCATATATCACCATATATGAACGTTGCTCATCCTCTACTTTAAATATCCCCAAAGTGCATCAGGTAAACATAATACAGGTTAATCAAGCAACAAAAGGAACACAAATGTCATTTAACCAACTAATGTGAAGTACAATGCCATCTAAGGGCATAATGTAACTATAAAGTGAATCAGAAGAATTGTTGACCATCTGCACACAGGAACACCAAGTGAAAAACATTAAGACCTGTTTTTAAAATTAAAATATGTAAAGGCATGTACTATTAGACGGAAGAGTAAACTGGGAGTAATTCTGAATCACATACCACAATTGCAGCAACAGCAGTCGACGCAGGAGCAGATTAGTGATGGCAGTAGCAGAAAATCAAAAGTGGTTGCGGCGGTAATGTATCGATTTCGGTCATAATAATCATGGAAGTATTGATTAATGTTTTGTACTTTTTATAACATTTAATGACATGAACAACAACTATCACAATGATGATGATGATGATGATGATGATGACGACGACGATGATGATGATGATATTAGTAGTAGTAACAGTATTTACCATGAAATTTGCGATGATGACGCATAATCCGATTCTTTTGACAGATCTACATCCCCTTCCTGGCCCTGCCCACTTCCTCCACTCCTTACACCGATAATGCAATGATGACGCATAATCCGATTCTTTTGACAGATCTACATCCCCTTCCTGGCCCTGCCCATTTCCTCCACTCCTTACACCGATAATGCAATGATGACGCATAATCCGATTCTTTTGACAGATCTACATCCCCTTCCTGGCCCTGCCCACTTCCTCCACTCCTTACACCGATGTGTCTCTGAAGCACAGGCCGAACCTCTTTTAAATCATTCCCCAAGTTGAATAAAATTTTATTGGTTTAGTATGTGTGTGGGGATGGGGGTGTTATATCATAATTCTAAAGGCGCCCAAAGGTTAACATGAAAGGGGGCTGCATTGGGTCATGTCATATTTTATAGGCGCCCATAGGTTTAATATGGGAATAGCATTATGTGGTCAATGTGTTTATGTGGTCAAAGCGAAATGGTAATGGTAAGTTGTGTTAAGTTTTATTTGCTGTTGTCAACATAGACATAGACAAAGACAGACACAAATCATTAAGCAAAAATGAAAATTAAATTTAGTATCTCTCTTTTCTAGAGATCTAGATGGCCCTGAAAAGGGTCGTTGGGTTTGTTAACCAAAGATTTTCTTCTATGATGTCGTCGTGAAAACAATCAGCTTGAACGTAGGTTCTTACGTCGCCTCATCAAGGATCCAGTCTGTATGGCCCAATCTTCTAAAGTTTTCCTGGACCTTCATCCAGTTAGCATTGAAGTGCTGAAAGTAGCTTTCTTTTTTTGACGCTCATTTTCTTTTTTCTCCGCCTTCCAAGCTTGGATCTTCATTAATTTGGCGTTAAGGCACAGGAAGTATTATTTTTTCTGACGCTCATCTTATTTTCATTTCTACTCCCAGGCTGACTTAATCTTCACCACTTCTTTCTCCGTAACGTCTCTTACAGGACTCTTAGCCGTTTTAAATGCATCCACTTCCCTTTGAATACGCCTTATTCTTTGGGCAGCCCATTCTTCTTCTATTTGTTCTATGAGATACTCCCGCCCCCTCCACTAAATCAATGGTTTCCTTTATCTTTTCTACTTGACAATGTTCGACGGTTGTCATTCTTCTATATTGGCGACGAATATCCAGACTGACTGACTGACTGACTGAGTTTGATTTAGGTCGTGTTCGGCCATTTGGCCATGTATGACCGGTTATCGTCCAACCGAGTACAACTTGATTACACATTAAATGGGTGCAAGCGTCCATTCAACGCCGTACTGTGTGCACCGCACAATAACATTAAACATATCAGGACGGAGAAAAAGAGAAACACGGCGGCAGAGTGCGCATCAATGTCCCTGGAGGGTTCCAGCTGGTCCAGGGTTAAGATGTGCCGAATATATGAAATTTTGTCGCCTTGTGCATTATCTAAAAATGGCCAGACTGATTTGCTTTACAGACATGTGCGGCCATTAGGCCATGTACGTCTGTACCCTGAATGCGTGCAAGCACGCTATTCTGGGGTTAAATTATACGCATGGCGCAATATTTAATTACTCGTCGAATGGGCATGCCCGGACGAGGAAAGGAAGGGAAAGGCACAGCCGGAGTCACCAAGCTACTGTGGAAATCTTCCGAGATTCTAAATTAAATAATGTGCGAGTGATCCTTTAGAACAATAGACCAATAGATCGAATTTGCGTATTTATATAGTTATCGTGGAACTTTATTGTCAAGCAAAAGCGAAACCTTAGGGAGGTGCATTCGTCCTTAGCCCTTAAAAGGCAGTTTTCCGGGGTCCCTGTCTTAAACAAGCTTGCCAGGTGATCTGGGTCTTGGAACAGACGTCTAATCCGTTTCTTGAGTAGTCCTTGTCCGATCAGGTTCGCGGCGAGGAAGCTGACCTGCTCCAGTTCGGGGTGAATCTTGTGGTGTCCAATTAAGCAGTTACCGACTAGCTTTGCCGAGCTGATTGAGGATTCAGTTTCTTCCTCGAAACGTGACGTTATTTTCTGTCCTTCCCCCATCGCGTTTTAGATGTTTTGCTCCTTCATTTGGAATCGGTTATCACCCTTAGATGTTCTATGTATTTACTTGCCGCTTCCTGATTTAGGTATAGTTCACCATGTCTTGTTGAGCATGCCTCGTTATAGAAATGCAGGAGCGTTTCCTAGTACAATTTTGTTTTCATGCTCTTCGTTAATGGCCTCAGTGACTTCTGCCGCAGCCATTGGTGTCGGTGTCGATGTAGCAGGGGATGAGGGCTGCTTTCTCTCTGCCACCTTTCTCTCCGCTAGTTTTTCCACCTGCTCTCGCTCATCTTCTTTGAATTGTGTTGCCCCCCCCCCCCACCATTCCTCCGGTTTACTTTCCTTGACTTTTTTCCTGTGGTATTTGTGGAGCTGGTGGTGGAAATGGTGCTGCTGCTGCACGGGGTTCTTTGGCAGGGCCTCTCCGATTAGGATGGGTCTGCGTATCTCGCTTCCTATCTTCTTGCAATTGTTTTCCCTACACCGGTCGTTCTTGGAGGCTCATTCTACTGTCGTTTGTATAGTTTTACCTGATCAACAAAAACATTGTTCACTTAGCTTAATCTCTGACGATCCACTCTGAAGCAATGGTAATGCCTAGAACTTTGATTACATTCAGAGCCTGTATTGGGACGCTTGTTACTCCTTGCTTTGTTAGCTGAGGACTGATGGCCAGACTGCTGACTGATCATTTATTTACATAATTATGGCCATACTGCCTTGTGCTACGAGTTAATGCCAGTACCGCCGGCTTCCTACTGACGGGTGAGTAAGAGAGCCACCTCCCGCTGTTGCAATGTGCGCACCGCAGACTTCTTAATTGTTATGTCTGGGCGCGGAAATGGATGAAAAAAGGGCAGGAAACACGCCTCGGCATATTTTGATGGTACTTCCTGATCATGGAATTTAATTATTTTTTTTATCCCTGGGCAGAAAAGTAATGATGTCTTGTCGCCAATTTGAAATAAACGAATTTCTGTGTTTTGGTTAATAATTAGTGTAGAGGCAGAAAGGCAGTATTTTTAGGCTGTTCTATTGGTATACATAAATTGATTTGTTTTCGAAACGTGTCCCTATTTTTGAATTTTGTTAAATTAAGATTTTATTTTCTCTAAATTTTGCCACCATATGTGGCCGGGCCTGATGTTTGTTTGGTGTAGCCATTTTATATGTATTAAAGTTTTGGGGATAATTTTCATTCATCTGAACTGTCGGGTTCAGCGTTTCTTAATCTATTTGCATTTGTCTGCCTTATGAGGAGGGCCCTGATAGCCTAGGGTTTTGACCACTTTATACTCTCTCTATTTTGGATCTATATCTTCCAATTTTTCTAAGTTATTTTGTACTCTCAAATCGTTACCTGCTTGTGCAACTGGACCTAATGGTTTTGGTTTTGGACCACATTATTCATTCGGTATTAAATGTGTCAGTTCCTTTATTTCTAACGTGTCATATTTTAATTCTATTTCAATTATTGCCACCTTGTATGACTGGGCTTGATGCCTTGGACTTAGGACCATCTTTTATATAGTAATGTGGGATCCGAATTTTTATTATTTTGTATATGTCTACATCCTTACACCATTTTTTAAAATTAAATAATAAAGATAGGAAAGTAAGAAAGTACGGTATATTAGTAACTTTAAGTTGGTATAAATTTGATTTGATCAAGTGGGTTTTTATTTTGGTCTTGGTCGTGGATAATTCATTCAGTTTTTAATTAGATATTCTTAGGATATTTTTTGTTTGTTATGTTGTTTTGTTTTTGAACTTATTTTAATAGGATTTGTTAGTCCAATGTTTCGATAGTGGGAGTGCCTGCCTCCTCTGAAGGTGGGAAAGCATCTGTTTGCGCTACAAGTTCCTAATGAGCCAGTTTCCTTCTTCGGTCGATTGGTCTTCCCTATTCCCGTCTGGACTAATGGTCTTAACTTTTAATTTACTTTTTTTTAGATACATGTTTTGTAGTTACTCTAATCTTTTTAATTTCATTACAATGATTATGTATATGTTATTTAGTTTAATGTTTACTTTGGGATTTTTATTTGTCATTTGATGTTTATGTTTTGCCTGTTATCCCTATTGCAGAAAAATAGTTCAGGATATTGTAGTCGATATTTTTTGTTTCCTTGCTGCATTAATTCTGGATAGGTTATTATGGCCTTTAGCTCTATATCAGAAAGTCTTTGAATTTTCTCCTTTGTGTGGTATCCTTAGGGCATTCGTTGATGACGTGTTGTAAGGTTTCCGGGATGACCAATTTGGGCAGTTAGTGCCCTTTGTTCTGTTATTTGGTAAAAACCTTCCGAAACTACTAGCCAATAACCTTTTTCTTGCTTTTAAAATCTTTCTATTACTTTAGTTTCCTGATGGTTTCACAATTTGGGGGCTTTTATATTTCTGCTTATTTCAGACTGCTTTTCCATTCCCTTTGCCATTTATCGTCAATTTTTTGTGTGTCTTATTGAACTGTATATTTCCTGTGCGCTGTCATCCAATTGTACGATATTGGACTCGTTAATTTTTAGTTTTGCTTCTGTATCATCCCTTTCGTTTAAAGGAATGTCTATGTGGGAAGAAACCCACATAAATTCCACAGTACAGTTGTTTGACTCCAAGTTAGTAAGGGTAAGGTTTACTTCTTTTACGAGATTATCCCTGCTAGAGGGGTTACCAGATTCCAGGGAGTGCCTCCAGAATGGTACTTTCCCCTGGAATCACCACTACTGCACCAGTTCGAGCTGGGACAGAGGACGTGGAAGTGTCTGTGTATATTTCGGTAAATCCCCTGCATCTCGTCTGAGTGGTGGTTCACCTACTAGAACTTGTAGCTCTTCCTTGAGTGCGTCGGTTCTTTAAGCCAAAACGTGATACTGGTTACGACCCATATTTTTTAATAGAACTGGACTTCCCGAGGAACAGGCTGGCATCCATCGTCTATTTTCGATCAAATTAAAGTTCGATCCTGGCCGCATCTTCTCAACACCTCTGATATAGGTTTGTTCCATGTTACGTGCTCATTAAAAATCATGCCCAGGAATTAGGCTACTTTTTCGAATTTAATTTTTGTGCTGTTAATGTAAAGTATTGGATATTCTCTACGTGTTAGTTGTTGTGAAAACACCACCTCTACCATTTTCTGGCAGCTAGGTTAAAGCCTCATTTATCGGTCCATCTTATTCAGCTCTGCCTGCAGTTTGCCCAACACGGCTTCACTGGAAGGGTTACCCGATTTGCAGATTCCGCTGTCGGTTAACTGCGACATGTCTTTTCAAGACTGGTCTACCGGTTGTTCTAGGCCGGATCATTTCCAGATTTCGGGACAAGAATGACTATAGCCTGTTTTCATTTTAATAGAATTTCTGCCGATCTCCAGATCGCATTTAGCAGATCCAAAATCACCAGTTATGTTTTTCTCTGGGAGATTCTTATAGGTTTCATATCTTAATTTATCCTCCCCAGGTGATATTGTCTTTTCTTTTCGGCTAAGCACACTTCTCCATTTATCAATGGTGAAACCTATATTTAAGGTGGGGGGCTTATGTGTGTTCTTCTATCAGCGAACAATTGGAGGTATTTTGTTTTTACCTCCTTCTGGTGATTTTGAAGTTTGGTATTATGGTTGGAAATCCTGCTCATACCTGCAAAAGTGTGAGGCTAATTTATTTGCTTTATCTTTATATGTTACAGCACCCCCATCAAGAAGAGTCATTTTTGTAATCCTGTCCTAAAAAATGTAAGACACTCAAGGACATAAATGAGACAAATTACCACAGGCAAAAAAGACCTCCATGCTGCAATTGGGGCCTAAATAATGTTGATTTATTTTACCAAAGGCCAATCAGAGGCATGTATATAAGTGTGGTTGGAGCAAGGATGTTACTGATTGATATAAAAAAAAATATTTTCTGATTAAATAATTTTGAATGAGTTGAGTTATATATACCATCTGCGACATGCCGTAGTGATTTTGTTTATATATCAAAATATTTTCTGGCTGCTTTCATTGACTGAAATTCCTTTGTATCTCCAGTCTCTAAATTTATAGATCTAACTGGTCATGGGTTTGTTATTTTTTGCATCTGCCAGTTTTTCCACGTTTGTTATTTTTGCTCTGTCTGATTGCTTGTAAGTTTTCGAAACGATTATCTGTTCTAATTGAATTAATATGATCAATAACGAGACTATCATTGATCACACCATTTAAACACTCGTAAATGAATTGGTGTGAACGATAAATTTTTAATTTTTTTACTGCCAGGAATTCTATTTCCGATACTGAGGTAGCCCATGTTAGTGATATTGCCGAGATGTTTTTTAAGACGACAATTTCTGATAACACCTGCTCTGTTAGCTTCGTAGTTAATGAAAACTGGATGCTTCTTAAACTCATCATCATTTAATCTCTTTTTTAACTTGCTCCATTATATACATTTCTTTTTCTCTAATATAACATTAATTTTTAATCAAGGAATATCCATCTAAATAATCTCTGGCACCTTTTATTTTAATGTCATCAGAAACATTTTGCAATTCGTAATATCTCTTCAGCGCTAGGTAATTTCTGCCTCCGCATGATACAGATAATTCATTTTTTCCTTTAACACCAACTCCACGACGTAGACATGGTTTCGGTCCAGTACTATCACGGCGAAAGCTGGTCAAATGTACGCTGCAATAATCACCACGGCAAGATTTACCATAATGTGTGATTAATCCAATCATCAGCCACCGACAACTATTTTTTGCTTCAGCATATTATAGTATTTTGATATATTCTAATTCGAGAAAGTTATTTTACATTAAAGAACAACTTGCCTTAATTATATAATGAGCAGGAAAACAATTGAGGGAACAGTATTTTAATCTCACAGGAGTTATACCAGAGTTCCCAAGGTAAAAAATTGCACAAGAAACTTTACGAAATCAGATTAAAACGTTAGAAACTCAAAGGAATTTGAGAGATTCGCCGCGATTGAACCTGAGATAAAACCAGATAGATTTTTTGAACGAGAGAGAAAAAGATCAACCACTATTTAACCAGAATACACCACCTGGTTTGATTTCGATAGATTAACAGATAAGAGAAAACGTCCACCATTTGAATTAAAATTACACGATTATTTCAGAATGGCCAGAGATGAGTAACCGCGATGGTGCGGCTCATGTTTGGTCAACATTCCGGATAGACCACGCTAGTATTTTCACTGACTCCACAATGAATGACGAACGCGCAGCGATTATTATTAATAATCTTGGAGATGATAAAAAGTATTTATTCAGAATAAAGTTTATTGTCGAACACGACGCAGGCCAGAATGGCCCAACGTGGATTCATCCGGGATAAACTAGAGCCTGTTAAAGAATCACGACGACATAACAGCGTCGCCACAGTGGATAAAAATCCAAAGCAGGTACGCTGACTGGTATTGACCGGACGTATTATACTAGTTCATATCCAGTGTTCGCAGTAGTTTATTGACTCTACCGTTTAAAGTATCCTGATAGTGATCTTGCCCCGATCAGAACCGGCTTGTTAAATTGTGTTGCTCAACACGTGAGAGAACATTTTGTGAACTTAAGATCAGGAAATGGACTTACAGAATCAAGGGAAAAAAATAAATGAATGGAAGGAGTTTCTTGTCAACGGAGCTAAAATACATGACGTAGCTGAATTAGAATAGCGGTTAAAATTTCCAATCGTGGTAAAAACAATAACCGATTATGTTTTGTATAATACAGGTAATTATTGTAGTAAGAGTGTTCCAATAGCGATTATAGATCATAACAGACGTGCGTGGACTGAAGCAGTAACAAAATTTCCACGAGAAAAAAAAAAACGCCAGATTTTGGAACGCTGATATTTTTGAGGAGAGTTACAATAATAGTAAAAGTGACCCTGATTCGGTCCAGCTGTATCACAGTGACGGATTAGACGGTGAATCGTCAATTGATCAGTTTGTGCTACCGTCGGGTAAACTTTATCGGAAAAAAATCTCTCCAACGCGCGATGAAAGAAGTGGCGTTAAAATACACCAACGACAGATCCATCGGATCAAACACAAGCAAAGATGTATTACTAAATAACTGTTTTACAATCACCGCTATGGTTGCTCATATAGCACAACAAAACAATTTTTGGCGTCCAACTCCAAAAGAATTTATCGACGATATATCACGATCTTGTGTCGAATTTGGACATGGCGGTCTCTGGTACACAAAATATAATCCATCCGACATGATCTCTGTTGACAATGTTGCTTTTTACCACTCTAGTTTTCTTGGATATGGTGATTTTAATCGGTATTTTGAACGATTCAGTCATCCAGCACACGAAATGACAAGAGTAGCAATAAACGGTCCACTGTCTGGCCACTATGATCTAACAGGTTTTACAGAGATCGAATCATCTAAGTGTTCAGAAAATTCTCATCCGGTTATACCTATCTGGTTTAGTCGTCTTTTAATATGCCAGATACCAGTGTTAATCTCAATGATTGCTATGCAAATAATCAACGTGGTTGGGCTCCAATAGTGCTATTATGATGTATGCTTGATGCTAAGATTCTTACATCGCTAACTGTAACTTCGGCAATAATATCATACAAACCACAGGAAACGGTTTGGCTTCCACGCGATGATAAAGAGATGTGTAGAAACATCATCGGTAAGTTTACATCTGGTGTTTCATCTAATAGTAAACGTAGCTGTACAAGATTAATTATGGACACGGCATAACTTGATTTTATGATCGCAGATACAGTGTCAAAAGGTGTATTGATGTCACTGCCAGGTGCAAATTTACATGACGGTACAAATCTTGGCACAATCGTTAGTTACTACGATGGTGATTCGCCCCAGTTTGTTCATTTGAGATCTTCAATGCTCTCATATTTGTCAATAAAACCTGTTATCGATGCTCAGCAGATTTCCAAATGACGCTGTTAGAGTACTTTGATAGAGTTCTTTGATTCTTTACCCGTCATAGATTTGATTCTACGCTGAAGTTCATCATTGATTTCTTCGATTTGATATGATCCACTTGGTAAGCTGACGACTTTCCAGTCTGCGACGGTCTGGCCACTTTCATCAAGCTTGGTTTCATGTTTAAATGCGAGTGAATTGTTAGCGTCTAATCCACCAAATAATTTTGCTCTGATATTTGGCCAACTATAATAAAGTCGTAATTGTGCCAGTGCGATCTCAAGTGATCGACCATTGGGTGCTTTTATCGGAGTTGGAAAACCAATATCGCATTCCGGCTGCGTTGACATCGCTGATATCATTGTGGTCATCGGCGGTGCTGTGTTAGCGATAGGCTGTTCCAGTCTGGTAGTTATTTCTGCGGTCTTTATTATCTATAAGGAGGATTCTACATGTGGCTTTGGAAATGATGCTGTGGGGATGGTTGCGTTCTTGTAATGCTGATAATAAATATCCCTAATTGCGGCAAATTTACTATCTGATATTACACCGTCGTTTAACCCCTTTGACAGTATCGCTGATATATTTATACATGCATGCGTCGCCGCGTACACAATTTCTCCGTGTTCGTGTAATTTTTTACCGGCACATCTAGACAGTCGCTTCGCGATAATATTAAGGATACAAGCAACGCCGACAACAACCTCGACACCGATTCCAACCACCGGCGATATCACATGCGTCGCTGATAACGTTCCGATTAACGTCGTAGTTTCAGCGACCACCGAGGACACCAAATGTACAACGTTGTCGATGACGATGATTCATCTTCGGTATTTTTTGTTTGTTTTGTCATGTGCTAATAGATGATTTTTTTTCAAGCGATGCCTTCCACGTACATGCTTGATTATACCAAAAGGACTGTGTGGGATTCATTGTCGTTCTATCTTTTACTAAGTAATCAATTGGGGTGTTTGCGCGACGAATTTCAGACACCACCAATACGTCGTCGCGGCTAAGTTTTTGTCTTCGGGGTCCAATATGAATATTTCCTCGGTATTTTTATTTAACTCGACTGACACGATTCCAGAAAATCTATCGGTGGAATGACTCCATGGAAATCTGGTAAATATCCTAAATCGCGCAGCGCTAAACACTGAGAACCTGTTACACCCCGGTGATCTCAGCGGTATGTTTGATGGAATTGTTTTGTTGTTACCATATTGCTGATCCAGACGCTAATATGTATACCGCGTTGATAAACGGAGCCGTATGAATTACATCATCGGTAATCTTTTTGATTTTATCGGCGTTGTCATCGAGTCGTCTGCGAATTTCAGCAGCTTAATGTCGACGACATTTGGAAATCAAAAAGAAACACTGGTGAATCTACCTATACTTCCGCAAAAACTCATAAACGTGGATACATGAGTAATATACTCAGATATGAAATTGACTAATGAAACACTGATTGTTATTAACGAAGCCCTTATCGCGATATCGCGGTTGTCCACGTATTTCTTCGTTGCAGCGTCATCATCCGATTCTGGTTCTCTCAGATTAGAGATTCTATTTCCGCTCATGTTGAGTTCGCCGGTCATTGTATTGCCAGCTTTAGTAACACGCTTTAAGATCTCTCCTTCGGCCCCTTCGATTGATAACGCTTGAGGTTTTGTTTTTTCCACGTCAGTAAATACCACCATGTTATCGTTGGTCGCACCTGAAACTTGCAGGATAATATCGACCCATTTGATATCGCTCGTCTTTAACCGCCCATGTTGATCCTGAAAAACAACATCATCCGGATCAACCCCGGTGAGGCTCATACGATCAGCAATTTCATCATGCGTTGCATATTTTGACAAATCAGTGTCACCCGGGGCCTTGCTCTTAGCAGATCTTCCGTAAATATCTACCGTTATAAATTATTAAACTGTTTAAAACGAAGTCAGACGGCTATGCCATCTGCTGGTATACTCATGCACGACTTTATGCGGAGGCGCTGATGACCTTGACACGGCATTAAGTACACCAATAACTTCTGGACCGCATATGGGTGGATCCGTTATTGTCTGTCTTGGTAATGTCAAATACCATATGCAGGTGGCGGTGCCGTCCTTGGCAAACCCACAAATATATTTTAAAAATTCTCTCGGTGGTGCCAATCTATACGAATAAGAAAACAACACCACGAGGATCATCCGCGTATGCAACCCAATGATTACCTGGACCAGAACGGCCATCGAGATTGATGATACCAGTTTCAACGCGGTTTGGGTTCCTGTGACTGATCAGGCATGAAAACACCTCTGAAGTTGTTTATGTTCACTCGCCAAGCAGCATCAAGTAAATCAAAATTAGACATGGGGAGTTTTAACTAAACGACCACGGCAGTCGCAAACCTTGACCGTATCGAGTTTCCATGTATTCTTAGACCCCGTCCCTTTTTCTTTTTTGATGGTTTTAGCCTCTGTCCTGTTGTTTTGTTCAATTTCATGCCGGCAGCTGTTACAATGGCACCAAGTGCGGCCGCTTTTTCAACAGCTGGAGTTGAAACGGCAATCAGCGCTTTTATCTCAGCTAGAAGTGGAAATATACCGCCGGTCTTTGCTGTATCACTTATCGCATTCGCAGAAAGATCAAGTCGCACGCCAGTTTATGTTTTGTTGGCTTCATTGCAGTGTTTGGGTTGACGTTCTGTCAACGATAGCACATTCGAGCCTTGCAACACCGCTGATTTCAAAGATATTTTTGCTCCAGAATTTTTCTTTGATGCCGATTGCATCTTTTAATCTGACCGGGTGTCAGAGTAACATTGACGTGGTTATGTGACATTATAATATTATGAATGATTTAATTACATGTTTCCCACTGGTGCATCAATGACTCTCACTCGTCCACCAGTCCCTTCGAGCAACATTGTTTTGTCTGACAGTATATCAGCGATTGCTCTGGCGCAGGGCCAACAGTAGTTCGCACGTGTACGTCGTTGATTGTCTGAATAAATCCAAATGTTCCAGTGAGAAATTATAGCTCGGATACAACATCGAGAAATCCCACTGAGATATATGCAGGCCGGAGTCGATATTCTGATCACGCCCCATGAATCTCATTAAACTTTGATACGCCCGTGCAACGTTGTTTTGGTCAAAGTTCAGTATTATATCTTCGGATAGTTCTTGATGTCCATTTATCCTCAGCGAAATCGTACACACTACTTATCAATCAAACACCGTTGGGTTTGCTGTCTGATCGTTATACATGGTGGCACGCTGAAATGCCACGAATGTTTGTCGTGGTGCTGAAATTCCTTGCTGCGCTGCGATCTGCCATGAAAATGTTTCTGCTGTACCCGGAGCTGTCTGTGGTCATTCTCAACCACGACAGCGTTGATTTACTACCCTATCCATGAACGATATATATAT